>JARHVA010001624.1:2265000-2562500 GCA_037957365.1 Torreya grandis
TAATCCAATAATACATTAAAAAATGAGGACCAAGTGCAATAAAACATGGAAAAGGGTCTTGTGCCAAAATTAGGTGTGTACACCATCATTTAGCCCTGTCTCCTCATGCATTAGTGTAAACCCTTGTTTGCATGTTGTATATATTTAAATATTATCCCATCTAATAATAATAGGTCTAAGTCCCCTATTAAATAAAGAGATATTATAAATTACAAAACAACTAATTTTGTTTAACTTCCTTTGAATGTGAATCATTTTCATTTAAAAAATAAAAATGAATTTGTTAATGAGGTTAATGTTTCTTCCATTGATACACTTATGAATGATGATATGAATTAAAATAATATTAATGAAATTTTTTAATATGATAATGCTATGAATGATAAATATGTGAATGAAAACATTACTAGTATATCTCAAAATATTGACAAATTTGATGTAGAGAGATATAGGGTGGGAAAAATTTCCTTATTTCACACACATATTTTAAAATTTTCCAAATGACATATATGAATTTTTATATGCATTGAAAGATACCCAAAATAAATCCATAGCTAAAGAACCTATGGTTGAGGAAATACCTTTTACAACTAGTCATGGATCTATGAATGTTTCTAATGATACTCAACCTTCTAGATATACCCCTTCCATTCCAAATAATATGGTTATGTCTCAAATTACTAATAATGTTATCCCTTACCCTTGTTTCTTCTAAAAAAATTCATATGGCTTTACCTTCTAAAATTGATCTAAATGCTTATTTTCTTGATCCTAAAGCTCCTCAACCATCTCAACAAATGTTTAAACATTCCTCTCTTATAAATAATGTTTCTCAAGATCCAAATGTTTCTATTCCTACTTATGTTATTAATACTTTGGCTCTAACTCCTAAAGTTGCACTCCTTCAATAAACTATGAAAACCATGCAAGTTATGCAACAAAAAAATCAATTACTCTCCCAAGGGTCATAAAAACCAAGTTGTAAGGTCAATTCACATAATATATTAATTAATCATTTGAAAAATGAGATCCTTGCTTATCCTTTTCCCACTGGTTTTTAAGATCTTAATTTTTAACCCACCAGTAATGGTGATCCTTCTCACCATATCAAGTTTATTCATGCTTCATGTCTTGAATTTGTGCATAATGATAAATTATTGATGAAATTATTTCCATAGAGTACATAATCACATAGGGGGTACATGGCCCATATAAATCATGTGTCAGGCATAGGGGAATTATCCCCTACCTCTAATCTCTAGCTTATTGGGAAGCAAATGACATGAAAATAGGAGTATGTGTTCCAATTTGTGTCCTAGTACTAAACCTTTTCCTCGAGGTCTCTAACTTCTGATACCTAATGACCTCTTCCATAACATCAAAATAATACTAATATATCTATAATAACTCAATGATTATGGTTTGAGTGAATGCATTAGTAGTTATTGGGGCATAGTTGCCTTAATTTTCCTCTCTCCTCAATAAATGCCATTAGTGAAGCCTTGAGCTAAGACATGCATGTTTGTGAATGTGTGACATCTTTACATGCATAGGTGAGATCTATGTTCATATAATCTAAAATGAAAAATGTGTGTGTGCATGTGCGCACACACACATATGTATGTGCATGCCTAACCCTACTAACCAAATTGACTAGGGAAACATGCCTTCCCACCTTGAAGTTAGCTAACTTAATCATGCCTAAAAAATATACTAATACATCTCATGTCAATCTATGAACCACGAATATGATTATGATGGTATAATCATCCATTATCACTATTTCCCATTAAGTAACTATTGATAAATTAATTAATGAATATTAATCTAAGATAATAAAATGAGTGTTTTGACCTATTCACCTATATTTCCTCACCACTAGTTTATGTCCCCCATAGTTCATATTAGATAAAACATCAGGGGTTCCTCCTCCTTCCCCTAAAATCTTGATTTTATGGGATCCTCTACATCATGTCCCTCCTCTACATAAGGTCCAAAATTGTCTCCCTCTCCATCTAGTGGGAATAGGTGTTGGGTGAACCCTGACCCACCATGCCATCTATCCATATGTGGTTGATGAATCATCAATCGAGGGTCTAGATGCCTTTCATCATCCTCATAATGTGTCAGACACCATACCTCAAACTAAGGTATTTCCTACTCTCTACCCCTTTCAAGGAATCTTTGTGTTTTATGCCTGATAATGATGGTTGGGGTACATCTTACCTTAACTCGTAGTGTCATAATACTCTATCATATTTAAATTATTTAATGATGTCTAAGAATGAACACTGGTACTATATTATCCATTTGATTTGTTGCATCTATGTGGCGTCCTCAACCCATCTTGAAATATCTCTATATGGTTGACAAGTGACGTCTATATTTGTTAGGGAATCCATGACCCTCGAATGTGAGATGCCAGAGTCTCACTATATCTTGGGTCCTAGATGGACCCACATACAAGAATATGGCCTCTCTCTATCCTGTAAGATATTGGGTAGGATAATAGGCATGTTCAATGCTTGGTGCTTGTAGGCCAAATGTTTTAAAAGTGTTCCCACTACAATCCCTCCCATATTATCTCATACACAAATCTATAAAGGTCTCAGTATAAGGAGGTGAGCATGCATCATGCCTAGGAATATATATTCCACATTTCATCCATGCACTATGACAAAGGTTGTATATGCACAATTACCACTAAGGATCTCAAAAATATAATTAGGTACTTTGTGTCTCTAAAAACCATGGTACTTGGTAGGACCCCCTCCTAGTAACAAAATCCTAGACTCTCCTCATGTAGTAATCATAATAAAAATGATGGTTTTCCTTTATAAGTTTATCTATTGAAACATTTCTCCCTCTATTAAAAAGTCTCAATATCCTCCAAACATCCTCTAGGGTCACCATCGTCTCTTTTATTTATATTTATAATGTATAGGTGTAGTCACTACTCCACTACTTTGTTAAAGTAGTAATTTCATAGTGTGGCCAAAGCACATTGTGGGAAGGCATACCACATGGAAAAGGTAATGACATCAAAATTTTCACCTAACCTCATCGAACTTCATTCCTTATTTTTTTCCAGTACTATGCCATGGCAAAACTACCACATGCATATAGTACCCTACATTATAATTAGCAAAGAAAAAAATCAATGTCTCTCATAACAAAATATATTTACAACTTATTAAATTTTCATAGATGCAGATATCAAAAATACAAAAAGTGTATAAAATGTCAAGGCTATACAAATTTTGTTAGGACCATACAAATATTATCATGATCATATAGTGCCTACTAAGAGCATATTGGTCCTAGATTAGAGAATAATGCTTCCCTTTGTCAAATACATACTTTTTGTAATTTTAGAAATAAGGAAAAAATAGAAAAAGTTAGATTGAATGAATTACCAAACTTGATTCCTTAGTTTTCAAGATGGTAGTCATCACGTCATCCTGTAAATGTATAAGAAAGACTCATTGATCAATCATGATATAGTTATCTCACAAGGCTATGTTTTGGAAAAGTAAAAGGGAAGAATGAAGCAAGTTTTCTATTTTTAATTTCAATTTATATACGTCGGGGCAAAAACCATGATTTATTGTTACTATTCATTTTTCACTACATTGCATGCTTTATGAAATTGCAAGTGATGTGATACAAATGTATTGGAACATTGACTCGTGATACCATAGGGTGATATCTAACATGCAATTTTTCATAGTTTTTAATCATGTTATCTTGTATAATTTGTGATGTTATATATTTATCAATAATATATTACATTGATAGGATTGCCTATCATGGGCAATATCATTATCCTTTTTGATATTTGATTTTCATTATTTTATATATTCTACTCAATTTTCAAGGGGAAAATATATTATATATTTATCTATTTTTTTTTCTCGAATAATTGTCAATATTTTAGTACACATGATTATTCATAATGATAAGGATTGAAGGCTTGTGACTAGCAAGGTGTTTAACTCCAAATCTCAGAGACTTGACTCCATGTGAATCATATTCCAATTCCACTAAGGATGTAGTTAGATATTTTTCATTTTTTATTAGAATCAATTTTCATCATCAAACTTTATTTTATTTTTAATATTTTATAGTTTTAGTATTTATTATGATTATTTGGTGTTGACCCATGCATATGTAGGAAAAAAAGAATGTTTTTATAGGTTCCCATGTGTATTAGCTTACGTTTTAGAAATCCAAGCATGTGAGATTTTATATCCACCTCTTGCATGTACACAATTCAAAGAGGGGCAAATGTCAACACCTAAAAATGGGCCCTAGGCATTTATTAGTCATCAAATTGCATGATTTTAGTATGTTTGTCTATTTGTTGACATTTAATCTAAATTAGGCATTATTGGCACATTTTTTTGTGTTTCATCATATCCCCCTCTTATTCTTGTGTCTTTCACTCTCCTCAGAGATGGCCTCCTCAAAAGTCATTAGCACGACTTCTTATTTCATGGTTCAACTTCAGACTCCATTCTTCAACCTCAACTTCAGAGGCATAAATGGACCCATTGTTTTACTTAGAGGTCATGAGTTGTCAGGGGAAATATCTTAACAACTTAGCTCTTGTGTTTTATGTTTAATTATTTTTTTCTCTTACATGTTCTTATTTGAAATTGTAGTCTTATTAGCCTATTATGGTTACTATTGGACATTAAAAATATATTCTATTCTATTCCTTTTCTTCTTTGTTTGGGTTTTCTGCACATTGTCTGCGGAGCCCTTAATGTTCCAAGGCTCTTTCTTTGGTTTTAGTTAAGTTAGACTGCATCGTCCCCTTTGTCTCATCTTTTTCACTTTGAGCCATTTCAATGTTGGTTTGGCAGTAATAAGGTCCTTATTTGAATTCAATTTAATTATAAATACACAAGAATTGTAGTCCATTTGAACATAAAAAAGAACAAATATAGAGCATTATTGAGCATTCACACATGCATTCTAAAGAGATCAAACAATCATTAAAGAATTTATCATTGTAGAAGTTACTATTTTTCCATAGAGCACTTTTAGCACATGACCTAGGTTTTGTATATCTCTGGAATTGTTATTATTCATGTAGATTATTATTTTTGACATACTTTTTATCAAATGGTCTCCACTATTTAGAGACTTTACAAATACTGAGATAATTATGCTATTCCCAGCGTGTCTTTGAAAGCTCACTTTAATTTCCTTAAGTTCATATATCATTGTCATTATAAGACAAGGAGAAGAAAATTAATTTTTAAGGCTAAAATATTAGAGTGATCAATTCTTTTTTGAACTTGTCTAAAACATACAAAACACTTTAAATGTGTTTGAACACCTGACGCTTAGTACCTTTATTGTCAATTAAATTTTAAATTTCAGAATAAAATCACTATCACTTATAAACATACATTAATACATTCATATTCAACAATTGTCTCTGCATCCTATATTTTTCAATCCCTGAGATTGAAACCCTAATCCATTTACTCATATTACACTATGAGTCATCCCTTTCCGTTTGTTTTAGGTGGTCATTACAATTTCTATTTTTTTTCAATTCGTCATACTTCCTAAACGATTCTAGAAGGTTCCATAAAATGTGCATGCATATTTCTTCCCGCATCGGTGAGCGCTACAAATGGATTTATACGAACAGTTTTGACTTGATAAATAATATGCGCTACATTCAAAAACTACCAAAACAAAAAACAAATTAATTAAATATATTTTTGCGCCTTCACAAGTGGAATGCATTTGACTTTCTTTCAAAAACCCCAAATTCATGCAATTTAACATTAAATTATTCTTCACGTCCTTTTGCCAATCCATTTTAGTTTGGGCAAAATATTAAATACATGCCTCCATAAAACTATGCTTCCACGTGGCAGAACGATATACACCAAAAACTGACGGTCCGTTTCGATTTTAATTAGCATTATTTTAGGAATGTGGAATATCCTTTAAATTGGGTAATATCGCTTCTTTAATCGACTTTCAATATTTTAAACTCTCTCTCTTTTATTTTATTCTCTGTTTATTCCGTTCTTTAAATTTCTTTTTCAAGTAGAATGTACGCTTATTCTTTTTTAAATCTTACTAATTAAAAAATCAATGTGAAAGTGTAAATTTAAGAGTTTTTAAGTTTGGTTATTTGGTTTTGGTAATTTATAAAGGTAGTTGACACGTGTTTAATTTTTAGTGAGAGTCTTATTTTACATTAGTTATAGGTTATATTAAAGGAAAGAGCTCGAGGTTATTAGAATAAACATTGATTACTCTTTACAATTTTGTCAAATTTAAATTCAATTTCATTTATTTGTAAATATTATAATTCATTTAAATCAAGAAAGAAATTATTAAAGATCACTTATTATTATCTAAACTAACACTTTTAACATTCTTAATATTTTATTATTAAATATTTTTAACATACAAATTAAATTTATTTTTATTATACAATTTATAATTATTCATATCTTTGTTCTAATTTTATGAGGGCCTAACAAATTGGTGAAATAAGCTAACATAAGATTCCATTTTGTTTTTCTTGACACCGTGTCAATCAAATTTAATATGTTATAAGGACAAGTGTTGAAATGCTTTATAGACAAAAGGTGACATTAAGATGAGCAATTATGGAAAAAAATGTCATATATGGAGAGCTTGACCATGATGGTACATGTCACACCAAGACGACGTAAAGATGCTTATAACCATACAAATGGTCCTGATAGATTGTTTAGATTAGATTTAGAGATTCAAGCGATCTAACATTTTGGTGGTGTTGGTTACATATTGAGTTTTATATTTCTTTATTGCTTTATATATTTGATCATCCTAATTAATTAGGCATTAGATTTTTTTGAAGAAATATAGTAAAAATGAAAATGACATGATCGTAATATATATAAGAGATTTAATTTGAGAAAACTCTTTCGAAGAAAAAATCAAACAAAACATCACTCACTTATTGTATTAATTCACCCATTCACAATACAATAAAGTATTTAGCTGTAATTCAATTAACTCTAATTTATTTGTATGTGATATTACAATACAATAAGTATAAAACCACAAGTTCATAAACCATCCATACAATTTATTATAGGTACAAAATCATGGGTCATAAACATGGGGCCACCTATAATGAATGTGAAATAAAATTTTAGGGATGGGAGGGCCCCTAGTCCCAACCCCCACTTGTGGTACAATGTACACTCTATAAAGAAAATGAAAGACTTTTTAAAGGTGTATGATGATAGGAGCTTATTTTAGGTTCACAAGATAATTTACAACATAATTTCATACTCTAAATAAACAACATGTATTTAAGTGTACTTCAAATACAAATGTACATACCCTACCACTCTAACTTTCCAACTTATAACTCCCTATATATAAAAATATAAATCATCTAAAATATATAACATGTATGTAACATTATTAATTTTTTTGTGCCCATCTCTAGACAATATTTTTTCTTATTTGGTTGTAATAGTCACAATACAAGAAGTCCACTTAACACAAAAGTATCGTAGGTAATTACTGTTTAGTGTTATTTTCTATATTATAGATGCTTTAGCCTACTGATTTATATGAAGAGTATATCTATCATGTGTGATGCATTATTCACTCACTCATCCATATGAAGAGCATGTCTATCATGTATATGTATAATTAATTAACTTATTTCTATAAAGAATATATCTATCACATGTATTTTTATTCGCCACTCCTTTATTGATCTTTACAAATACTCATAAATTTTATAAAATTCACATACTAAATAAATTACAAAATATATACCAAAAAATATTAAATATTAAAAATATTATGATAAAATTTGAAATAAAATCAAATAGTGTATAACACTGAATAAACTTACCCCCTAATAACCCCTAATCAACACTGATCAACACTAAAAACACGTTACCCATCATTAATATCCACAAACTGGTTGTCAAAAACACCCTACGATACAAGGGCTATGTACAATGCCCTTTTCCACAATTTTTCTCGATCTATTTTTGTGGGATTATCCACGTTATTTGACCACAAATGGCTAAAACATAGGCACAGATGGGCCCCCATGAATCTTGGCATATCAAACCCATCACCTCCATTGACTACAACACTTGTTGTCCTGATCATTGCCTACATTAACCCTCAAGCTAGGGTCTCAGATCAAATATAGTTCTCCCTTAGGGAACATGCATAATCAGCATGCACGATAGATGCAAGAATGAACTTTCACCTATGGCCTTCCTTGATCAAGCATGTAAATCTATGTGTGATGCAGAATGTTGAGCTATACTATTGACTAATTTTTAATTATGTATTATGCCAAAGTAGTAAGTGCTTGATATAAAATGCCTTGTGATGTCTTTTATATAGGAGACTATTTGTTTTGAATTTGAGAACTTTATTTGCATTTGGTTGACATTAGAAAGACAAACACAACTTAAGGACGAATCTAAGAAAGGTTTAGGACTCATTAAGTGAGGCAAACTGACCATTGGGACTCAAAATTCCATTGGATAGGAGCATTGAAAAAGGACACCCTAGTGTCTAATGTTATAGTCCAATCCTAGTGCTCCTATCTTACAGGCTCGAGACCTGGGAGGTTGTAATTGACATGGAAAATAGAGTCTAGTTGAGCTGGAATGACCATCTAGAAGGTTATGGATGACTAAGAATAAGCAAAAAGGTGACTCAAACATGAAACCATACCAAGATAAGTAAAACAAAAGACATGGCTGATGTGAACAAGGCTCATATTCTTCAATCAAAGTCTCTTATGAAAGGATTGTGAAAAGACATGATATGTGTGTTTGCTTGACCAATTTATGGTGTATACATTTACCCTGCTTTTATTCCAGTGATGTAATGAAATGAAGTACTAAAGTAAAAGAAAGAAAAAAAAATGCGTACTTGAACCTACCTGCATGGAAATAAATGTGTTGTAAAGGGTCCAACTCACTTCCTAGCTAGAAAAGTGAATGGAGAGCCAAATAGTGACTAGAAAAAGAAATAATCCTTGAAATGAATGCCCTTATACTAAATTTAGGAGTGGAATTTGTATAACATGGAGGAGGGCAATGTTTTCCCCTATGCTGAATCTGATTGAAGATGAGGGATTCGGAGGTCCAAAACTGATGTCTATCCTCTATCCCATATAAACTTATGTAATCTATAATGTGTGTATAAAATTTGTATGCTATGAAGAGCATAATCTGTCATGCCCCCACTCTGAACATCTAAACTAGAACTGAGAAATACTCGGAGCCCCAAAACTAATATCTATCCTTTGTCCTACACAAACTCATTTAGTCTGGTTCTGGGTAATATAATGGACCAACCACTACAAATGGTTGTGTGGTCCAATCTAGTGACAACCTGGGTACCACTAGGTGTAATCTAAAAATCTAGTCAATGTGCAAGAATAAAATGGCATGTCCTACCATTCCATCTGTATAATCCTTAAGTGATGAAGAACATGAACTTTTGTGCCATACCCCCAAGTCTAGTATGTGAGTGATGAGTTTGTACAATCTAGAAATATGTATAACCACATGTGATATGACCTATCATCCCATGTCCCATGTGCAAAACTGGAGATCAAAACATTGTGCTCTGTACTATGCCTATAATCTCTTATTTGGTCCTATAACTATGTCATGTTATATGACGTTGTATGTGTGAGATGTGTAATAATGTACATGCCCCCAAATTTGGTATCTGAGTTTAAATCTATATCAAAGTCACTATGAATACATATAATCTAAATCACTGTATCTAAATAGTCTGTGTATCTATAAACTGAAGTCACTGTAGATCTATATGATCTTAACCACTGTATCTTTAAACTAAAGGTATATCCCTCTTGAATGTCTTAAGGAATGCTGAGTGACCCATGTAATCTAAATCATTGTATATCTCAATTGAATTAAGTTGAATCTGATGATTTGACTACTGTATGTGTATGAACCATTGTGTATCTACTTATGAGAGTGGATGGGCATGCTGGGTAAGTGTAGAAATAGGAATAGTAGGAATGATGCCCCCATTTTGGGGAGAGGGTCAATATTTAAGATAGAGGAGGTTGAGCCAAAAGTGATGACGAGTGGCATAACTAGAAATAAGGTTGGCTTGTTGTGAATAGCTTGAGAGGTTGTTTGATTTATTAGACTGAGTTGTTGAAAGTGGAACAAATTTTGATTGGTGAGGACCAAGGTTTGTGTCAAAGTATAAAAGGAATATAGAGATGTTTATGCCATAATAGGTAGATGAGGTAGTAAGAGATCAAAGTTTGAGTGATGTCAAAGGTATCATTATCATGATTTCTATGGAAGAAAATGATTTGACAAACTAAGTTACAAGATTCAAGTTATGGGCAAAATGGTATTCTACTTTGATTGAGAGAGTTGAGTAATATAGAAAATTGGATTAATTCTTGATTCATTTGTGCATTGACTAGGTTGAGATCTTGAGCTCTAGAGTGAGAGATATGTTGAGGAGACGAGCACCTACTATGACCTAGTTCAAGTAGTTGGCAGCCCAGATTGAGGTTGGTGGTGATGTTACCTTGGTAAGCAGCTAAAATGCTTGATGTTTATCTATTTTGAAGCCTATTTTTGGTGTTTTTGAGCTGTTTAAAGTGTCCTAGGAAAACTTTCACTAGTTTCAATGCTCCTGCTAGGGGTCAACACTCATATAATTTGAATCATGTCTATAAGTTGTAATGCTAGTGAAACTTGATATGTGTTGATTGGAATTAAATGTTTGGAACTCCAGTCATCCACCCACTCTTTTGACTCACACATTCCAAAAAAAGTCCATGCATGCAGAATAAAATCATGACAAGTATCACATATGAATAGTCTAAGAACCTACATTTGAGCTACGAAATGAGTGGAGTTCACTTGAACCTATTAAAGTCATACAATCCTCATAATTTTCCAAGTCTTTTTTCTCCATTAACCAAAAATGTCTATGAATAGTAGAATTTGCTTGAGCACCATGACATATGTTCTCATTACACTATTCAACCATAGTTTTTGTGTCAATCAAATTAGCAACATTGTCATATTTTAACTCTTATGTTGCAATGACTCTTTTTACACATGCTCCAGCACCATCATGCTCCCCTTTTCCATGACTAGCCTCAGTGAAACTCCAAATATGCTCTACATCAGTGGTAGCATGCATCCTACTCAACCAATAAAAAATCTATGCATTCTTGAATTGCAATGTGCAATTGTCTGACCAAATGTAATGTTGTTTGAAAATAATGTTCCTCTCAGTCAACTATCCATATAACTTCTCAAAACAACCTTGCATATACTCTGTATAATGGGATCAGTCATCACTGATATAGAAATGATACTCCCTTAATATTTTTTGATCTTCCTCTATACTATCAAGTGCATGCATGAATGCTATATGGACAAATATGGCAATTGGTGTTGAGTTGTAATACTGTGATTAAACTTCCATTTGTGGTTTGAATGTGTAATTTTTAACAAATTTGATTAATAAAAAAATAGAATCAAGTGGGAAGGTGTCCTTGCTTAGATTGAAATGTTAATCAAATCATTTAGCCCTATGTGTGTGCCTTGCATACTCATAAACAATTTTCTCTATGAATTCGACCATAAATTCTGAAACAAGTATCTCTTTCGTAACAAGCTCACACTTTTTAGATTCCTTTCCATCTTTTACTTGATAAGTCATAGATTTGTATTTGATCAAACCAACTAATTCCTATCTAATTGCACTTGTACATTCCTTATGGATACATGTTTTCAATTTTGGTAATCCATCACAAATGCTGTAATTTCCATCCAAACATGGTTTCCTATAAAAGAACTATCCATCTAATCTTTCACAAAAAATATTTGAAATAAATTCCCTAGCTGATTTTGGAAAAACTTCTATGCCACACTCTTCAAAAATATTGTTAATATGTAAAATACAACGAATATGGCAAAAAACATCATAGTGCATTAAAAAATCAATATGTTACCTACAACAACAAGGGGTGTGTGTGTGATTTATTTTTACATAAAAAGGTTTGGCCATCTCAAAAAATCTTTGAATAATAACAATTTGTAGATGTTTTTCCAAATACTTAGAGTATACTTGTGCTTGAGTCATATCCAAGAAATGTTTTAGATGTGGTTCACAATTATGAGAACTAACTCTTATTTTCAATACATCTCTTACATTGGGAAAAACTCTTGTATTATCTTTCCCAAATTATGTAAGTCTTTCAAAGCATCGACTATAGCCTTGTCCTTTCATGGAAGTCTACCAAAGAATGCCAAGAGATCTTTCATATTGGGTTCATTAAGTCTTTCACGTCTTGAAATTGCTTTCATTAATGTTTTTCTATTTATATCAAGTGTTTGAATTTTTTTTGAAATCAATCATTTTTTCCGTATTTCAGCACTTATTGCATAAGTTGTCATTATACATCGGGCAACATTAAAATCTTTGTTGTGTGATTTTAGGCCTATAATATTATATGAATCATGTAGATTTTCAACAATTTCATCATTTTTATTATCCATGTTAGATGTTCTTAGTCCTAATGTGTACATTATAGGTCTTATCTTAACCAATTTCATCAATGAAATAAATAATTGGCATCTTTGACTATCATACTCCAATCTATGAAAGAAACTATCCCAAATTTCTTGAGCCAATCTTCTTAAATGGTGGTCAGACATTTTGTTATGCATTGGTTTCAAAATATTTTCATCAACTTCAATTAATTACTTATCTTTTCTATGCACAATTCTTGAAGGTGTTTTTGGTGGTGGAATCTGTCAAAGGGTGTTTCAAAATCATTATATGTTTCCATGAAATTTTCTTCATTATATATTTCCATGAAATTTTCTTCATTGTTAATTTCATCATTATTTGAGTCCATTAAATTTTATTGATTGTTTGTGGGTCAAGTATCATGCATAGCCTCTGCATCAACAAAATCAAAAACTTTAAACTTTGAATGTGAATTTCCAACATTATCTAATTTTCTATTGTGAATTTCATCATAATTCAATTCATTATTGTGAATTTCATCATAATTAAATTCATTATTGTAAATTCATCATTATTCAATTGATTAATGTCAATTGTCTCATTATCTAAGGCATTTAGCTCATCAGGGTTAGTGTTTGTACATTGTCTGAAACAAAATGCTTGCATTTGTACCTTGGTTTTTCTCTCAACTCTTCTAATTGCTCTGATGTTTTGTTCTTAAACATCTTCTTCTTCCCTGAACATGAACCGGAGCCCATTTTAAAAAAAGTAACCAAGAAAGTACTTCAAATTTGGGGTCCAAAAAAAAATGCAACCAAGAAAGTATGCAGAGTATGCAGGGAATGTTTGTGGGGACAATAATCTTGATTAGGGATAAAAATAGATGTTGAAAAGTGAGTTTTTATTTTTAATTTAAGGAATCTATATGCATTACAAGAATACTTACACACTCTTATAATGCTTACACATTCCTTGAAGTATAGGCATATACTATAAAAACAAGTAAAAAGGTTCATATTCCATGCATTTTTCCACTATAATACTATAATATGATGCAATAAGACTATAATATGATGCATAAATCCTTAATATGATGCAATAAGACTATCAAATGTTGCAATAACACTATCATATCATGTAATAAGGCTCAATATGATGCAATAAGTCAATCATACAATGCAATAAGACTATCATGCAATGTAATAAGGCTATCATACAATGCAGTAAATCTCCAATATGATACAAGAAGGCTATCATATAATGTAATAAGGCTCAATATGATGCAATAAGGCTAAATTTAATGCATAAATATCCAATACATGATTCAATAAGACTAATGAATGATGCAATAAAGCTCAATATGTAAGACAAAATCAACTAATTTTGCCCAAAATCACATCATAAGTCCTTACAAAACTAGGTGAATAATAGGGTTAGAAATTGGCACTAATCACATTCATGAATTTATGCATTTGTGATGAAATCAGGGAACTTAGGGGTTGTGTTTGTTATAAAATTAGGATTTAGGGTTAGGGGTTCAATGTAATGGGTTTGTACATGTGTATATGTCATAAAAGTAGGGTTTAAGGGAATTGTACATGTTTAAGTGATAAAATTAGGGTTTCAGATCAACATATCATGAAACATGACCTAATTTAGCCCTTTTAATCACATTGTAGACTCCCATTTAGGTTCAATGGGTTGAAATTGGCCACCTTTGCATTCGTATTTACATTTCTGATTAAGTTAGGGTCAGTCAAGCCATACATGTTGTATCTAGATTATACAATCGATTGGGGTATAAATTTGGTTTAGGGGCTCAATTTTTCCCAAATTACATCCCTAATTGAACCAATTGATTAATTGGTTGAATTCATGATAGATAAAATCATACTTAATTTTATCCCAAATAATATATCATGATCCTATAGTTATGTCAAGAAGGGATTGAAATTGGCCTCCCATGCCTCCTTGATTGAATTACCTCTATAATTGAACCTTGTGCCACGTGTGTACCTCATACACCTGAAAGTGTTAAACCTATAAAATATGCATCAAGTCCTATAAGTTTCAAATTTGACAATGCCATGTGAGGCTAAATCCAATTACATATCACTACATGTACCTCATACGTGATTGGAAGTGTCAGTACTGTTAGAGGTGTTAGGTCTTAGAAACATCAAAAAGATCTATCAGATCCCTATGAGGCCTGATCTAATTAGATACATCACCACATGTGTATCTTGTACACATATATTTGTGTTAGAGATGTAACTATCACTTATTGTAGAAGCATCAAATTTGTCATAGCCTCAAGACACCCAATCCAATCAAATATTTACACATGTGTAGGTCTAGTACACATGGAGAAGTGTTAGAGTTGTTAGATATGCACATATTTGATACTTAGACATGTTTCATCACTGAGCCAACCAATCCAACTAAGGCCTATTCACAAATTTACCATACATACATATAAGGCAATAATGTTTAAACATTGACATTGATCCAATCAACTCATGTTTAGTAAATAATTCACATGATGCGAGCCTTTGACTTGCCATTAATATACAAAAATTATCATGTAGATCCCTTTAAGGTCCCATCTAAATTGAGCAAGCATCAAACATTATCAGTTTTCTACATGTATGTATTCAAATTATTTATATCCCTTTGCCTTGAATTACTTCTAGATCCCAAAGTACATTCATATTAAGTCTTGCACGTAGGAGAGAACATAATTTAGTAATGGATGAGCCTCAACCTCAAATCCCAAGCTAGAGCAAGAATTTTGAGACATGTACTACCTTATTGCAGTCCACATCATAAGGTTTAAGCTCATTACAATGAAATATGAACAAGACGATTGAAGATATATGTACAAAATATATAATCTTAAAACCTTTGGTGAGGGGGTGCACATTGGTATTCAATTTTGATAAACCATCTATATGAGCTAAACAGTTCATCATCCATATGAATAATTATTGGGTCTCTCTGCTCAGCATCATTCTTGAGGGGAAACAAGTCTCATATTTAGGGGACATTGTCACAGGTTTAATGTATCTTGAATAAACTCAATAGAGTTTGAGCTGTGGTAACTTATACATATGTCATACTTGGTCAATGACAGGTCTACACCATCCCTTAATGGTTTCAAATAAAGTCCCTAGTGCATTTAGATATTTTATAAGCTATACATTCATCACTACAAAAATGACATCTTAAAACCACATCATCACTAATGGATACATCTGACCATTTCAAGTTTATTGATCTCAAAACCACATCTTATACAAAATAAAATGTGTACCCAAATTGACCAAAATATTTAAGAAAAAATATACATACCTTGTACCCATCATCCTACTTTCGTATCTTACCATCCTAATTACATAGTAAGGTATAGAACTCTATAGTATTGATAAGCACCAAGTGTTGTCTAGCTTATTTTTGAACTTGCAATTAATGCATCCATGGTGCAACTAGGACTAGTCCCATGTCAAAGACACACTCTTCATATGACGTGGGAATGGATGGAGTGGTTGATGGTTGTCCCATGTGTGATGGAGGGGTACATGAAGGAGGTGCATGGAATGGAGGATTAACCATATTTTCAAAAGAGATCTTAATTGTAGGCAAAATTTAAATAATGTATTTGAATACATTAGGGGAATCA
Organism: Torreya grandis; assembly: GCA_037957365.1. Lineage (NCBI taxonomy): Eukaryota > Viridiplantae > Streptophyta > Pinopsida > Cupressales > Taxaceae > Torreya > Torreya grandis. The sequence goes on from JARHVA010001624.1 coordinate 2,281,238, forward strand.
AGTGAATAATTTTAATAATAGAAGACTCTTGTTAGACTTTCAATTGGGACGTCAAAATGCACCTATTGAATTAGATGCACTAAGTGACCTTGGAGGAAACTTAAGGGACTTTATTCAACACATTTTAGAAATGTTTTTGGGACAATGCAAGGCATGATTCATAGGTATTGGGCTCTATTAGATATCAGTATTGAAATAGATATCTAAGAGATGCATTGTTACACCAAAGGCTCAATTCTTATTTCTACTTACAAAAGATTATCTATACTACATAGTCCAATTCAATGGGTTTGACACCTAAACAAATCAGTTCAAAATTTATAAATAAATGGTTTTGGTCAAAGATATCAAAGAAACAACAAAAGGGTAAGATAGGATTTTAGGCAAGTAGGATAATATCAATGAAAAACACAAAATTCAAGGGCAAGTAGGATTTTAGGCAAGTAAGGTGGTAAGATATATACTTGCCCTACTAGGGGAAAGATTCCAATAGTTGTGCATGTTTCAATTGTCAAACAAGGCTTTTGTTAACATGTGTTCTATTGATGAAACATATTGGTGTATATAAATATTAAAGTGTACCAGAAGCTGAACATGTAATATTTAATACTTGTTCAACATTTATTCTATAAAATTAAAAGTAACCAATCACATATTGACAAGTAAGAGTCAAGTATTGATACTCTAATGCATAGCGATTGGTACTCTAAAGGTTAACTTTTGATCATAGGTTTAAAAAATGCATTTTATGACCTCTTGTGATAAAATTAGTTATATTATAAAATGTATAATGTGTTAGACCTTGAAACCTTAGTTATAAGTAGTTAAGACAACATATTAAAATGGGTAAATTTTTTGAAGTATAATGCAATGTTATGGCACCTTAATTCACTGTCCAAAGCTAATGGGACCTTTCCCCTATAAGAAACATGAAATTTGACATTTCCCCTATAAGGATGCATAGTGAATGGGACCTTTCCCCTAAACAAACACAAAATTTGTTTATTTTGTGTTATTTCAAAGTAACACGTACATGCTTATTATCGCATACATGTTATTTGAATTTAAAATTGGGCTAAGAAATGGCTTGGATCTACCAACCAAAAGTTTGGGACTGTGCATCTACAACTGAGACTGAGAGTTTTTAAAAAAACTAATAAATTTCAACTTCAATCACCAAATACGCTATGGATTTCAACATCCAAATTCTAAAAATTATTACCATTATGAAAAGCACATTGTCCTCTTTCTAATATATGATGTTTATAATTTTTGGGTTATTTTAAGGGTTCAAATTATTTTTATTTCTAACAACACCTTTTTTAGGCCACTACATGCCAAACCCATACATGCCTATTCATTTTTATCTATTTTTTTTCCATTGATCCAAGTGCAAAATAAATTATATGATAACAAACTAGGCCTAATTCTACACACATTAAAAAAAATCATTTTTTGTTGTTTTTGAGGTAGTTAGAGTGGGCCGCACAACCGACTATCCATTTTTTTGTCAGTTTTCAAGATTTACTTAATTGCAAAATTAATGAAAAAAATATTCATTGAAAAAATATTAAAAAAATATTGTAACACACTAGAAGATCTTATCTAAATATTTACTAAAGGGTTTCTAACAATATTTAACGATGCTTAAAAAATGGTGGGTTGCACAACCATCTATCTACTACGTTTTCTTAAAAAAAAAAGGTCCTATTCAAATTTTAGATGTTTGAACTATTTATACTTAACCATTTTTCAAAAAAAATAGTTTTTTGAAACTAGACTCGAAATTCTATAATTCATTTTTTTATACTATCTTCAAATTTTGAGTGTAGCCATCTCTAATTATTTGCAGAAGTTCACATTTCTAAAATTTCAAAAAAATCATGTCCACGGCTAGGCCCTTTTTTGTCCCCCAAATATGTGCACTTATCCTAGGACCCCCTCCTAGTGACAAGATCCTAGACTCTCCCCATGTAGTATTCAAGAGCAAAACAATGGTCTTTCTCTATAGGTTTCTCATTGAAACCTTTCTCCCTCTAATAAAAAGTCTCAATAGCCTCCAAACATCATCTAGGGTCATCATCATCTCTTTTATTTGTAATTAGAATGTATAGGTGTAGTTACTACTCCACTGATTTGTTAAAGTAGTAATTTCATAGTGTGGCCAAAGCGCATTGTGGGAAGGCATACCACATGAAAAAGGTAATAGCATCAAAGTCTTCACCCAACCTCATCAAACTACATTCCCTATTTTTCCAGCATTATGCCATGGCAAAACTACCACACACATATGGTACCCTACATTGTAATTAACAAAGAAAAAAATCAATGTCTCTCATAAAAAAATATATTTAAAACTTATTAAATTTTCACAGATGTGGGTATCAAAAATACAAAAAGTGTATAAAATTTCAGGACTATACAAATTCTGTTAGGACCATACAAATCCTATCAGGATCATGTAGTGCCTACTAAGAGCATACTAGTCCTAGATTAGAGAAAAAATGATTCCCTTTGCTAAATGGATACTTTTTATAAATTTATAAATAAGGAAAAAATAGATAAGGTTAGATTGAATGAATTACCAGACTCGATTCCTTAGTTGGCAAGATGGTATTCATCACATCAAATTGTCAATGTGTAAGAAAGACTCATCGATCAATCATGATATAATTATCTCACTAGGCTATATTTTGCAAAAGTAAAAGGGAATAATGAGGTGAGTTTTCTATTTTATCTATTTTGGGAAAAAACCATGATTTATTGTTACTATTCATTTTACACTACATTACATGCTTTGTGAAATTGCAAGTGATGTGATACAATTGCGTTGGAACATTGACTCATGATGCCATAGGGTGATATCTAACAAGTAGTTTTTAATCATGTTATCTTGTATAATTTACGATGTTATATATTTATCAATATTATATTACATTGATAACATTTCCTATCATGGGCAATATCATTATCTTTTTTGATATTTGATTTTCATTATTTTATACATTCTACTCAAATCTCAAGGGAAAAATATATTATATATTTATCTATCTTTTTACTCTGATCATTGTCAATATTTTAGTACACATGACTATTAATAATGATAGGGATTGAAGGCTTGTGACTAGCGAGGTGTTTAACTCCAAATCCTAGAGAATCTGACTCCATGTGAATCATATTCCAATTTCACTTAGGATGTAGTTATATATTTTTCATTTTTTATTAGAATCAATTTTCATCATCAAAATTTAATTCACTTTTAATATTTTATATTTTTAATATTTATTATGATTATTTGGTGTTGACCCATGCATATGTAAAAAAAAATGATTGTTTTTGTAGGTTTCCATGTGTATTAGCTTCCGGTTTAGAAATCCAAGCATGTGACATTTTATATCCACCTCTTGCATGTACACACTTCAAAGAGGGGCAAATGTCAACACCTAAAAATGGGCCCTAGGTATTTATTAGTCATCAAATTACATGATTTTAGCAGGTTTATCTATTTTTTGATATTTAATTTAAATTAGGCATTATTAGCACATTTTTTGGTGTTTCATCGTATCCCCTTCTTATTCTTGTGTCTTTCACTCTCGTCAAAGATGGCCTCCTCAAGAGTCATTAGCACAACTTCTTGTTTCATGGTTTAAATCCAAACTCCATTATTCAACCTCAAATTCAAAGGCACAAATGAACCCATTGTTCTACTTAGTAGTCATGTGTTGTCAGGTGAAATATCTCAACAACTTAGCTCTTGTGTTTTATGTTTAATTTCGTTTTTCTCTTACATGTTCTTATTTTAAATTGTAGTCCTATTAGCCTATTATGGTTATTATTGGACTTTAAAAACACATTCTATTCTATTCTATTCCTTTTTCTCTTTGTTTGGGTTTTCTAGCAGATTGTCTGTGGAGCCCTTAATGCTCCTCGGCCCTTTATTTGGTGTTAGTTAAATTAGAGTGCATCATCCCATTTGTCTCATCTTTTTCATTTTTAGTCATTTCAATGTTGGTTTAGCATTAATAGGATCCTTATTTGATTTCAATTTGGCTATAAATACACGAGAATTGTAGTCTATTTGAACACAAAAAGGAAAAATATAGAGCAATATTGAGCATTCACACATGCATTCTAGAGAAATCAAGCAATCATTAGAGAATTTATCATTGTAGAAGCTAGTATTTTCCCATGGAACACTTTTAGCACGCCCTAGGTTTTGTATATCTTTGGGATTGTTATCATCCATGCAAATTACTATTTTTGACATACTTTTTATCCAGTGGTCTTCACTATTTGGGGACTTGACAAATACCAAGATAGTTATGTTATTTACCTGGTTAACCACATGCGTCTAAAAATTCACTTTATTTTCCTTAAGTTCATATATCGTTGTCATTATAGGGCAAGGAGAAGACATTTTATTTTTTAGGCTATAAGGTTAGAGTGCGTAGATGGAAGCAAGGAAAAAAGATATTTGGATCGTGCAAATTCAATCATTAATTCCTTTTTGGACTTGTTTGGAGTACACAAAACACTTTAAACATGTTTGGAGCACTATAACACTTTGTACTTTTATCACCAATTAATTTTAAATTTCTTAATAATGTCACTATCACTTCTATACATACATTGACACATTTATATTCAAACAATTATCTCTAAATCCCATATTTTTTTTAATCCAAGAAATTGAAACTCTATATAAATACGCTACTTAGAGATTTAAAATTATTATAATGATAAGTACAACCTATAATAGCAACGGACGGTGGTAATTGTGTGTTTGCTTTAGTAGTGATCCATTTACCCATGTTAGACTTTTAGATATCCCTTTCCGTTGGATTTAGGTAGGAGGTAATTACAATTTCTAGTATTTCTAAATCATTATTCTAAACGATTCTAGAAGGTTCCATAAAATGTGCATGCATATTTCTTCCCGGCTGGCGAGCGCTACAAATGGATTCATACGAACAGTTTTGAGTTCATAAATAATATGCGCTACATTCAAAAACTACCAAAACAAAAACAAATTAATTAATATATTTTTGCGCCTTCACAAGTGGAATGCATTTGACTTTCTTTCAAAAACCCAAATTCATGCAATTTAACATTAAATTATTCTTCACGTCCTTTTGCCAATCCATTTTAGTTTGGGCAAAATATTAAATACATGCCTCCATAATACTATGCTTCCACGTGGCAAAATAGTATACACCCAAAACTGACGGTCCGTTTCGATTTTAATTAGCATTGTTTTAGGAATGTGGAATATCCTTTAAATTGGGTAATATCGCTTCTTTAATCGACTTTCAATATTTTAAACTTTTCTCTCTTTTATTTTATTCTCTGTTTATTCCGTTCTTTAAATTTCTTTTTCAAGTAGAATGTACGCTTCTCCTTTTTTAAATCTTAGTAATTAAAAAATCAATGTGAAAGTGTAAATTTAGGAGTTTTTAAGTTTGGTTATTTGGTTTTGGTAATTTATAAAGGCAGTTGACATGTGTTTAATTTTTAGTGAGGGTCTTATTTTGTACCATTTAATAGTTATATAAAATTTGTATCGTTTAATAGTTATATAAGAGTTTATAGAATAAATCTTAATTTTTTTTTTAAATTTGGGAATAAATTATTAAAGATCATTTATTAGTATCTAAATTAACATTCTTAATATTTTATTGTAAAACATTTTTAACATACAAATTGAAGTTATTTTTATTATACAATTTATAATTATTCATATATTTATTCTAATCTTACAAAGGCATAACAAATTGGTGAAATAATCATAGCATAAGATCCCATTTTGTTCAAGCAAATTGAATACATTATAAGGAGACAAGTGTTGGAAGTGCTCTATAGGCGAAAGGTGACATTAAGGTGATCAATTATGAAAATTTTGTTATATATGGAGAGCTTGACCATACAAATGGTCATGATAGATTGTTTAGATTAGATTCAAGGAGATTCAACCAATCTAACATTTTGGTGGTATTGGTTGCACATTTCTAAGTTTAAATTGTGACAACAAATGCCAAAGTATAAAAAATATATTAAGTTTTATATTTCTTTCACTCACTTATTATATTAATTTACCCATTTGTAATATAATAAAACCTTTCACTCAATTCAATTTAACTTAATTTATTTATATGTCCATGTGATATTATAATATAAGTCCAAAATCGTGAGTTATAAACATGGGGCTACCTATAATGAATATGATCGATTTTAATTAGGACACTGCGACTCTGCCCAACAATTTTTATTAAGGCGAGTAAAGGTGAGACTAATCTTATGGGGGCTGTTGATAAAACTCACACACATCGGATAGCTTTGAAAATCCGAGTGACGAAAATCGACCTCGGAACTTATATGGAATGAACCCAAACCCCTTAGCCAACTACACTATCCATGTGAAAGATCCACAAAATAATTTACAACATAATCTTATACTCTAAATATACAACATATATTTAAATGTGCTTCGAATATAAATATACATATCCTACCTCTGTAAATTAAAAATATAAATCATAATAAATTATTATTGTTTAGTGTAACTGCTATAACCTAGGGTATCTATCATGCGTGATGCATTATTCACTCACTCAACCATATAAAGAGCATATCTATCATGTGTGCAGCTTCCTTACTAACCTTTGAATTCTATAAGATTCCCACGTTACACGAATTACAAAATATATACCAAAAATGTTAAATATAAAAAAAATTATGACGAATTCTCAAATAAACTTAACCCCAATAACGTGATTAACACCAAGAACATGTTACCCATTATCAATATCCACTCACTGGTTGTCAACAAACACCCTACGATACAAGGGTTACGTACAATGCCCATTTCCACAATTTTTCTCCAGTCTATTTTCGTGGGATTGTGCACGTTATTTGACAACAAATGGGTAAAACATGGGCACAGATGGGCCCCCGTGAATCTCGGCATATCAAACTCCACCCCTTCCACCCTCCATGGTAGCGATAAAGACGCCGAACAGTGCTACAGGTTTGATAATGGCGACAGCATTGTTACAACCACCCATTACGAATCTCATTTATCATTAACGAATTGGCTAAGAATGTCACCGTTGTTCTAGAACTTCCAACTGCCCAGGCGGCCGTGGGCGTGGAGATGTATGTCTTCTGCTTCCACTTGTCGAAGGGTTCTAGAACACAGACAGATATGTTATCATATAATTAGTAGGGCCCTCATAACGGGATTGTCAAGGCCCGTTCTAAATTTACACCATCACATTCAATGCTCTTATATATTTCTGGGCGTCCAACGGATTCGTTTAACAACGGCTCTGTATTGTTTTAGGATATCCACCAGCTCTTTTGCGTCCAGGCTCGATCTCCAAATCTTATTAGGGTTTCAGGAAGAGCTAAATCTTCGACCGTCTGGAGAGGAATTTGACTGATACAGGGCCCGATCAGGGTTGTTTACAGTTTATTTATGGATAACAATTTGTTTAATCAAGATTTATAGTAGACGATTCGGCGTCAAAAACAGTAGCCCTTGTATCGCAGGGAAAATTCTTGTTATTCCACTTCGTCCCATACACTGCTTAATTTAATGGACGGTCATCAAAATGTTTCATTCATTTAACCAGTTCCCTGTTTTCATCAGGTATATTTTTATTGTAACTTTTGAATTACAGATTTGACGTTTTCACAGTATATAGAAACGTCAATTATTTAGGGTTTTGTGAAATTTTGTGACTTAAAAATATACAGTGTTTTCAAAAACTTATAATTTAAAATTTGAGGAGTTATAATTATTTTTTAGGTGCAATTTATGTATTTAAAATTTTTAAATTAGTGAAATTTTCTTTATTTTGTTTTTTAATATTTATTAATTATGTTTATTTAAGGTTTTTATAAAATTGCAAATGCTTGTAGTTGTGTATTTGTTTACTTTTATTTATTTTGATTTAAGTTTTTTCTAATGTTTATAAATATATATGTAATTAGGAAATTAAGTATTTGTGTATTAATTTTTTTTTTAAAATTATAATAAATTTATTAAAATAATTATTTTTTAAAATTTGATATTTTTATTGATTTGTTTTTTTAATATAAAAAATAATAATTTTAAATTATTGCTCTAATATTTTATTATTTCTTAAATCAAACTTTTAAAAAATATTTTATTATCATTTATACCAGAATTCTAAAACATACTTTATCAAATCTTCTTATATTTTTTTACCATTGTCTAAAATAGTTTTAGAAAAATATATCTTACTATCTTTATTAAAAAAAAACTTACCAAACAAGATTTTCTAAAAATCCTTAAATTTAAATATCATACATTGTGAAATCATAAAATCAAATTTTTTACAAAAAAATATTGGATTAACTTCACTACCTTTTAGAACAAGCTTTTAAATATCATGTCATATAATTTTTGGACATCTTAGACCCTGGTCACATGCTGAGCCAGTTAACCATTTTTCAGCAAGCGCTGTTGAGGAATTATAGTGACTTAAATTTCATTTTAAGTCTCCTGCATTTTTTTCCCTGTTACAAGAACAACTGTGTTTTCATGTGGTCAATCAAAATTTTAGAAGGGAAGTTTTTGACAGGAACCACATACAAAGATGGTAAATAACCAAAAAAAAAAAAAAGGCAAAATTTCAAAAACGAATGGAAACAAATTTGTGCCCCTCACTGTTCATCTGCTAGAGAAAGATTTACCTTTTTTTTTTAAGAGCTTTAGTTTAAAATTATATATTTTAATTAATCTTTTAAAACTATTTTTTATTAGAATTGTCTTATTAGTTATCTAAATATATGAAAAAATTGTAACCTTGGTGTTCTTTTGACTAAGTGTTCCAACTTACCATTCAAACTAAACTCTTAAAAATTAAAATAATATTTTAAATCGATATTTACATTTTTAAAAAAAAAACTAACTATTTTAAAATTTAAATTTTTATAAAAAATAACATTTTTAAGAACCTAAAAAAAATTATTTGATTTATTGCATTTAAATCATTTTCCACATTATATGAATTTGAGATTATAAGAAGTTATGAAACAATTTGAATGAATTATTAAAAATTTAAATATTTTTTTAAAGTCTTAATTTATAAGATGGATAGATATTTGAAATTTTTATGATTAAAAATATTTTTAACATTATTAAATGGGAAGACTTTCTTTTAATTAAAAAGTTTGATTTAAATTATTTATAATATTTATGTTAATAAGAATAATATTATAATAAAAATGATCTTTTATAATTAATTTTTTTTAAAATAATATTTCTTTTAAATTCCTATTTACTTTGAAAACTCTAAAATCTTTAATATCCATGCAACCAAAATATTTAAATGTGTTTTCCTTATTTCCTATATGTTCAAATAGTTTACAGAATGTGTAATTCATGCACCTTTTTTATCGAATATATATTTATTTAAGATCTTGATTTACGTTTTTACATACTAACTTGAAATATAGCTTTCTTTATACAGACTCTGCATGGTCTGAAACGATCACCAAAATGCTGCCTATCTACACCGCAAAAAGCCCATCGAGAATGAGGGACGTTTCCCTTACAAATTCCATGTCTGCAGCCGCCGAGTTCAGCAAAAACCAACAACAATGGAAGAATCCCCAGAAGCAGGATTCAACGATCAAATCAGAAAGCCCAAACATCAAGTCAGAATCCAAACTAGCCCCATCTAGCTCTAAGAGAAATGGTTGCAACAGACCCTCAATAAGTTTTAGATGTAGGTCTAAAACGATGTCGCCTCCTAAGACGATGGTCTCATATGATTGGGAAGAGTTTTCATCTATAGAGGTATGCAATTCAATAGAGTTTTTTTTAGAAAATTTGTGTCCATTTTTTTTTTCCCTGATGTTTAACATTTGGAATCATCATGAAAAAAGCACTATTGATTATATGGACTGTGAAATCATCAAATTTTTTTTTAGAATTCTTATTCAATTCGAAAAAAATACAGCTAATCAACTTATCTTCAATCTAAAACTTTAATGTGTTATGAAAATCTTCAACAGATAGAACCTGGACGGGGTGGCAGTAAACATGAGAACGGTGATGATTTGTCAAAGAAGAGGAGAGCATCAAGAAGATGGAGTCTCAGGGATTTACTGTACAAAAGCAGTAATGAGGGCAAAGACCTTAGAAATGAAAGTGAAAGGCTATTAGCTGCCCTTCCTGCTCCAGGACCATCAGAGGAAAAAACTAAGGCTACCAAACAGGCAGCAGATCAAATAGGTGCAGGAAAAACCATTAATGGGGGATCAGCAAGGAAGAAGCCAAGCAGTGCTTCTGTTTCTCCTGCTTCAACACCTCTCCATAATAATAGAAATAGTAAAAGTTCTACAGGGAGGAGCAAAGTTGCAGTGTCTGGTCATGAACTTTATTATCAGGCAAACAGAGCACAGGCAGAGGAGCTAAAGAGAAAATCATTCCTTCCCTATAAACAGGGCTTGCTGGGTTGCTTGGGATCCTACCCTTCAACTAGCAACCAACATATCACACAGCAGCCTCCTTTTCGCTGATATAATTATTTTTTTCTTATGCTGATGCTGTGATTCATCTGTAACCTCCTTTTTTTAAATGGATGAGTTTACTTGTAACTTCCCAAAGCCAAAAAGGGGTGTGGGATGTATGAAACTGTATCATTTACAGTTATAATGCAGCTTTATTATAAAAGCTATGATGATAGATAAAGTGTTTCCCCCTCCCCTTAAATGTATAAAGGGCATTTAAGACACAATAGGGTGATTTTTTATTGTTTTTGGGATTCAAATTTTGTATTTTAATGGATATGTTACTGGGGCTATTTTTATTGTAGTATTATTTTTTATTGGCATAAGGATCATGGTATATAAAGTTTATATGTTGTTAGAAACAAAACCTTCTAATTAATGGTATAAAGTCCTTTTCAATTAATAGTATACTAGATTTATATGTTGTTATGGATAAAGAAAAACTTTTGGATCAATATAAGATTAAGTTTTTATATTGATGTTAGAGAAATCCTTCCAATCAATATAGAATTAAGTTTTTATGTAGATATGAAAAATAGGGGCTAAATTATTTAAATCTTTGTTAATTTTATTTTGCATTAAATTTTTGTTGTTCAATATATTATTTTATTTAACATGATTTTCCACACATTTTCAATCTCTATAATAAATATATGCATTTGTTATTTTATTAGATTCATATCAAATATTAGATTTATATGTTCTTTTGGATAAAGGAAAGTTTTCGGATTAATATAAGATTAAGTTTTTATATTAATGTTAGAGACAAATCCTTTCAATCAATATAGAGTTAAGTTTTTATGTAGATATGAGAAATAGGAGTTAAATTTATAATCATGATTTAATTATTTAAATTTCTGTTAATTTTATTTTGCATTAAATTTTTTATTGTTTAATATATTATTTTATTTAACATGATTTTACACACATTTTAAACTTCTATAATAAATATATGCATTTCTTATTTATTAGATTCATATCAAATATCCAATCGTCATATTGTCTAATTATTTAAAATTTTATCAATTTTATTTTGTATTAAATTTTCATTGTACAAAGGTATTATTTTCTTTAGCATGAGTAATCTCTTCGTAGACTACAAAATTTGAAATTAGAAGGGAAGCTATTGTTGGTTTTGTGAAGAAATAGTTGTAGTTCATTCCTTATGAATTGTGGTTATACCGAAGATCTTGATGTGGGAAGATGGTTTTATAGTGCTTCTACTTCTTTACTTTCAAATAATCACTTGTAATCTTTAATTTATTTTTATTATATATATAAAATATTATTATTTTTATTTTAATTTAAAAATGTAATAAATCTAAATTATTTTAATATTATGTTACAATTTATTTAAATCTTAATATTATGTTGTGTTTTATTTAAATCTTAATATAATGTTGCAGTTTATTTAAATATTATATTGCATTTTATTTATTTTTTAACCCTATTACTTTATGTTTTATACATGTAATTAGAATTTTTATTAGGGATTCTAAAGCATTCTTTACCTAAAAGATCATGTGTGTTCTCTAAAAATCTCATGTCAAATATTTTAAGGATATGGAATATGTAAATAAAATATTATTCAATATATGATATATTTTATTTTTCAAATATAATATTTTGAATTTTTTTTAATTATATAATGAGTTAAATGAAAATTAATTTTATTTGTAAGTCAATTAAATTAGAAACCACAATAACATCAGATTTATAGTAAGTCTATTGATTTATAAATTCAAATAAATAATATTTTGAATTTAAATATTGAGACATGTTAAAAATAGAAAGTATAAATATTTATCTCAATGAATTTAAAATAAGAGTATTTAGTTGGTTTATATTATGTGTGTGTAGATTTGATATAGAATAGGTTGGGAGTAGACTGGATCTGGACTCTGGATCAATCATCATATTCTAGAAAATTACACTCTCGAACTCAGATAATTACCTGTCAATGCTATTATCTGACTTAGACGTAGGTGTATAATACAAAATATCAATTAGATTTGGGTGCAACCACCTAAAACCTTCTAAGTTTTTTGTCATCTTTACTATGACGTGTTTAGATCTCACAGACAGGGTATCACTCTTTGTTAAATGATCAAAACCCTTGCTTCCTCACCCTTGGAATGACCATGGGAAAAAGGGTTAGAGGGCATAGAGTGTCAAGTTGCCTCAAGGTCCCTTTTATCAATAGGTGTTGTCTACATAGTCAATACTTGGAAGACGGTCTCGGACTTATAAAGATACAACGTGTGATAAGTAAGTACATAAAGTGACCTAGCTTGTAAATTGAAAAATATGGATCATGGAATGTTGTCCCTATGACTGATATTGAAATAGAAAAGAATAGAGAAACTTTGCTCACTTGAATGCTTGATTGAATGCTTTGGGTAAGTTGCTTTGTGAGTTGCTATGTCTATGCTAGGTGACGAATGAATGAGGATTTATCTTGTATATATACTAATCTTTTTCAGAAATATATCACATTAAAATGCTTAGGTTGACCATAAGGATACGTTTCATTTATAAATTTGATAACTTTACAATACTAGACACTTAGTTTGGCACATGACACTAGCGTCGATGTAGGTGTCTAGTTGGGATGTGTCCATGAAATTGGAAAACATGTACTAGTCAAGAACTTGTAGAGGATGATAATAAGAAAGTTTATAGAATTTTGAGCACCATAGAAGGCTTGGTTATCTAAATAACATATGGTTATACAAAGAGATAAGCAATAGGCATAAGAGATAGTGGATGTAAACTCTTCGGCAGTGGGAAGGTCTAGGAACTAAAGAGTGCAACTATGAGAAGTACTTGCCATGTATAAAGACTAAGATTCTATATAATTTAGATTTAGTGTCTACATTTTCCCCTCCCTTTAATTTAGTAATGAAATTGCTAGTTTAAAAGGAAAAGAAATACATACTTGGGTGTGTATAACACCTTATCTTTGTGTGAGTCCCACTTGAGTTCTTTTTTAGTGACTAACCTACAACCAAGAGTATGTTATAGTATATAATCAATGCATATAATCTAGAATTGAAAGAATTTGAAATGCTTGAAAGAAAATAGAGAAAGGTTAGGAGTACACTTGTGTATTGATGCTACCATCTTGCCTTTTAACAATTTGATTTGAAGAAATGTTTTATTTCACTGGTGTGAATCATTGAAACTGAGATTAGGAAAAATGTAAAAGTTGCAAGTGCATATATATAAATATTTGAGGACAATATGTCCCCAACCTTAGAGAAAAGGTGAGTTGCCACCTAAAATTTGAGATTAACTGAATCATGCAACCCAATCATACTTATAATCCTGTTAACGTGAGTGATCCAAGTTAACTCTCACTATAAATTTGGTGAGGGTAGATGATTTAATCACCCAATCATATAAACTTGGTTATATTGAGTGATGTAATCACCTCAATCTTTCCAAAAGAGAACAAACTACTGCAATAAAATTACTCAATAATAATCCATAAAATTTCATCCTAGTGTATGCTAAAGTTCATAGAAGTGTTTGATATCTAAAAGTTGATTTGATTTTACAATTTTAAGGTGTTTTTTGCATGTCATATGTACCTCAAATATGTCCCAAACTGAAACTTGGGTATAAAAATGGTACCTATATAGAATCATGAGAAGGTCTTCATAGCTGAGGGCATCTTTTTAAGGGTTGATTGGTCATGCAACCAATCTAAAGTGCAAACATTTATCCGTTTGTGGCATGAATATATTAAGAATGGATCATTTAGTCATATATTTACATGCAACAAAGATGACCTCCATGGTTTTTATTTTGACCCAGGTGGAGTAACAATTATGTCTTCAACATGTACATAATAAGTTAGCTATCTTTACTTCTTCTAATTGTTGATTACACATTATTTTCAATAGTCTAGTTGTTTTTCCTTTTCCCCTAAGTGATGTTGCACATGTATAGTGGTTATTGCTTCTTTGTTTCTTTTCTTTGGAGGTACTTTTAGTCCTCTTAGAGCTGGTCTAACAGAGTGTTATCTTTAGATTGAGTTCTTACTTGACTCCATGCCCAATGGATTTGATAAAACAACTTGTCTAAGTGTTTAGACAAAAAAACACTCCTATAAGGTCACCAAAATGTTGGCTATTATAGCCACCCTTGGTCCCTAGAACACGTGGACACTTGGAGAGGAGATTTTTTTGCAAAATTTAGTTGAATACTTTTCCTTGCAAGCATCTCATGATGGTTAGGTAGGTTCATGATCAAGTATCCACAAGTCAGCAAGGTCTCTTGTACTTTTATTTCCCTAAATGAGTCTTGCAATCATTTTTAGAGGTGTTATTGTGTAAGGCCTATTAAAGGATTTATCCATGAAAAATAATGTGTCTTAAGGTCTTGTTTAAGTCTCAGTTAACCTTTTCAAGTCTCACTTCATGCCTAGAAGTATCCCAATTAAGGACAATGCAATACTTAGTCAAACACCTAATTGTGTCATCTCATGAACAAATAAAAAATGTCCTAAAATATGAGTTTCAATGAGTAATAAGGTCAAATAAGTATTATAAGGCATAACAAGATCATGAACACACCAAAAGCGTCTTAAAAGTGCATTTGCCGGTGTAAAAGGTCAAAATGTCTTATTTGAGCCTATTTAAGTCATTTTTGGAGAATGAGCCTTCTTAATGTCTCATAAAAGGTCATCTAATTTTGGTTATCCTCCATAACCCACTCTAATCTTTAAAAATAAGTAAAAATGGCATCGAGGATAATTATTTCCCTCCATTTTGCCTTGCTAGTGTTTTTAATTTCTCCTTCAATGTGGAAGAGTGCCTTGACCATCACCATAGGCCCTCCCAGATAGATAGAGGGGGGGGGCCCTAGATAGATAGATATGGGCAGCCCCCCCTCTATCTATCTGGGAGTGCCCCTATCTATCTAACTATATACATACTATGCCCCCTCCCCCTCTAACTAGATGGGATATGGGTTAGATAGGGGTCTATAGATGGATAGGGGCCCCCTCTAGATATATATAGATATGGGATATATCAAGGCCCTATCTATATAGATATGGGCAGCCCATATATCTAATCTGGGTTCACGAGACCCCTCCCCCTCCCCCTCCCCCTCCCCCTCTATATATATGGGATATGGGATATGGGATATGGGTTAGATAGGCCCTCACCAGATGGGTATAGAGAATTGAGTGCCCCTATCTAATATGGGGGCCCTCGCGCCGACCCAACACTCTCGGGGAGGCCCCCTATCTCTACTCACTCAATCTATATATGGGGTGGGGGTGCCCCTATATATCTAAATAGACAGTGCCCCCCCCACAGTATAGAGTTTCATTGGCACAAGCCCTATATATCTATCTGGGTTAGATCTATCTAGGGGGGGGCCTCCCTATATATCTTATCACTATGTCTATAGATATGGGATATGGTGGCACCCCCACCCCATTTCATCTCAAATAGGGTCATGGAGATTTCACTATTTCAAGCATGTTTTAAAGGTTTAATGGAGAAAATATCAAGGGTCAATCTACCAAGGCCAAGTTTTATCATGATTTCAAATCTTTCTCTAAGCCAAGGGGCTCCAAAGCATGAGTTTTCAACAAGTTTTCCTATAGCTTCAAAGAGGAAACACCAGGGTTTTGAATAATATAGGGCCTTAATATCTTATACACATTTTATAAAATGGGAGGAGGATCCATTCATGGAGAAAATGGTAGGTTTCAGGTGAAGTCATATGAAAATAGGCCATAAACATGAGGTTGCAGTCTAAAAGTGGCAATTTTTAGCCTTGAAAGAACAAGTCATAGGGATTTGTGGACATTCATGATTGGATAGGAGATTATACACTTTCCTAAATCACCTAAAAAATGTATTAGGCATTTTTAATGCCTTGACATGCAAAAACAAATCAATGAAAACCCACAAACATGATAATTCTCAAGAAGTTATAGGTTGTTGTAAGACATTTTCAAGAGTTGTAGAACTTTATGGTGGTTATAAAGCATAGATGAAAGTTGTATTGAGTCCCTTAGATAATCTCCAAGACTTAATAATTATTCAAGGAGGATATCCATGCTCTCAAGCTCCAAAATAGGCCAAACCCAACCTCAAATCTCCTTCGCAGACCTTTACAAGCTATTTTTTGAGACATGTTATAAATGTTGAGGAGTTGCATGGGCTTGTAAGACCATTGGAGAGGAATAAGGAGGTCATAAATGGTCCACTCCAGGTTTTTGGAAGAAAAATTACTCATACAAGGCTATGAACCATTGTTAAGAAGTTTAAAGTTGCATGCAAACAACTCAATAGAGGCATGATCTGAGTTTTAATACTGTTTCTCTTGATGCATGGTATACAATGGATTTTTTATGAAATAAAAGGGTATATTTATAACCATATTGATGCATCAAAATTTATTTAATAACTCTAAGGCATGTGGATCCACCCAAATCATCATGGGCAATCGTAAACCCTCTCAAACCCTAAAAGCATGTGAATTATCTTCTTGACATTTTGGTGCTTGATCAATTGAAATGGATGATTATTAGAGATATAATTTTATTCTAATATCATCATGCAATTCTCATATAAATTATACAATATTTTTAAGGGTTTTCTTCAAGTTTTGATAGGGTTTTGAGCTTGGATATGCTCACATAGGCCCTTAGATCAAAAATGAAGTTTTAGTGCATCTTGAGATGTTTTATTCTCATGAATAGACCTCATGAAAATATAATGACGTCTTATCTTCCTAAGCCATATAGATGCATGTGTAGGCACAAAAGATCCATTCTCAAGTTTTGGCAGGCTTTCAAGCCTAAGAAGGAACACACATGCCTACACAACAAAACATGAGGTTTCAATGGATTTTGAGTTGTTCTCATTTTATTGGAAGGTTTTCAATAAATTTTTGAATATTAACCTTGTATATAAGGTAAACCAAGTCCATATGTTTCCTCATGATAGTCCAAGTGATAATGTTTTGAAGGAGTTTTCAATACTAAGGAGAAAGTTATAGGTTTACATCGAGGAAGAGGGGTTTTCAGTGCATTCCAAGAGGTATCCTCATGGGGGAAGAGATTCACCAAGACTAAATACCTCCAATCTTAATATTCATGTTATATAAACATGGGTATAGTCTCATGGGAGTCATTATCAAGATGTAATAGAGGTGTTTCAAACTAGGAGGACCTACATGTCTACAACCAAAGAATGGGTCCTCCTGGTGTCTCAAAATGTTTACCCCTTAATGAGGAGGATATAAAAAAACCTAACAAAACCTCTCTTTCTCCTCATGCCACCCAAGCAATATGTAGACTCTTAATATCTTATCTCAAGGTGTTGATGAAGGTTTAATCTTCGAAAGATGTGTATAGGCTTGCACACCAAGGAAATGAGGTTATTATTGCATTTTAGAATGGTCTCCTAAGAATGAAGTCTCAAATAGGAAAAAATCATGAAATGTGAATCTTTAAAAGATCTCTCTTGCACCAATTCCATCCAAAACAAGTTTCAATACAAGTGAAAAGAGGTTGAGACCAATGTTATAGGCCTATGGAGAAGGGGAAGATGACAATTTTGAGTTCAAAGAGTTACATTGATCCTCAAGGCCACCAGAGCCTCTTCTTAGCCTGTGACATCATTTAATATGTTATGATAGGTATGGGAATGTTTGAGTACCTCATGACAAGGTTATATCTAAAGCTCAATATCCTTCCAATGGAGTTGTAGGTCTAGGTTTTAGGAGTCATACTATGATAGTAGAAAAAAGAGCCTTAATCAACCACTGAGGATTATTCAAGTGGAAAAATAGTTTGAATAATATGCTAGGAATTTTTAGAGCCACATGCCATCATCCATACCCCTATAATAGTGCACAAAACTTGATGAATTCAATAAATGTTTCTCTCAGTTATGTGTCTAGGTGTGTCTTTGCCTAGGGTTTTAGAGACCAAGAAAACCTCATATATTTTGTTTTACTTGGTGAAAGTTGATGAAATTGAAGAGGGAGTTGGGAGAGATTATTTTTTTAGGTGTATGAGTTATTTTAGGTATCCAGGGTGACTAAAAAATGAGTCATGTAAATTTCAAGGTCTGTAGACCCAAAAAACACAGTCCAAATGCTGTTAAACCTAAGTTTTGGCCCATTCAAAAACCATAAGGTGGTGTAGAGGTGAAATACTTATGAGTTGGAAACATAATGAGATAAATAAACCCAAGATCTAGGAATATATGTGATATTATGGAGAACCAAAAAACAGGGTCTGAAACAAGGAGGTTTACTATTTACATAAGAGAATAACATATAGTGGAATGGTGTTAAAGGTCCTCAAGTGTTAATGGAAGAGAACTCGAAAAGAATAATGATGTTGAAATTTTGAGAGGTCATGATTAAGATCTCAAGGCAAAATTTGAGAAGGGTATAAGGCATGACCCAAGCTTCATACCAATTTATGGTGATTTGGTCAATGTTCTCTTGATAATCATTTTGTTTAGAGAGAAGGTTTTGAAATCTCAAAAATATAACCTATATGTCTATAGGGTATCTTGATCGACAGATTATACCAAATGAGTCTCATGTGTAACTGATAGAGGTTTAAGGATATCTAAACCAATGTTACAGACATATCCTTCATATTGTAAGTTCTACATCTCACTAAATTGAAAGTAGAGACCTAAACTGTAGGCATATTTATGGTGATTGAAAGTCAATAAGTTTTTCCAAAAATTTCATGAGTAGTGACAAATAAATACAATAAAATGAAGAATAAATAATAGGCATATAATAATAAGATGCAAAAGATGTCAAGCCTCAAGCATGGTTTGAACCTCCAGAGCAAACTGCAAGTCAAGAAGAAAGAAGGCTTCTTGAGGTATCAAAATTAAATAAATTTTCTTGCTTGATAAATATTCCAAGCTTGAAAAAAGAAAGAAGTAGGGTAAAATCAAGGAGTGAATAATTATTAATCCTCCAAGATGACTATTGAACCTGCCACTGCCTTCAAAGGGTCAAGCATGGAAAATCAAGTTTCTTCAAGGCCTACAACAAAGCTTGAATAACTTCATGACATGTTTAAGAGTATTAGGCCTATAATATTACTCTTATGACTTATAAATCTCTATGGTGGGTTGGATATCTAAGTTATTCAAAGTTCTCATAGACAATGCACATTATTTCAACTTCAAATTAAGTCTCCTCAAGCCATGGGTTGCATATAAGCCACTGAGCTTATGAAGTGGGTCATGACCAAGATGCATGCCAAATTGAGTTGTGTAAAATCTTGTTTCATGTTTGTATAGATGACAAGAGGATTTTCAAACATGAAAATGAAGATTTATTGCCTCTATAAGGACTCAAATAGGCAAATATGATAGTGATCTAAGTTTTTAAGCTCTCCAAGGGGCCTTTTAGTAGGCTCTAAGGTTGTTTTCAAACACTTCAAGCTCCATAATGTCCTAAGCATGGGAGGTACATTAAATAAGTCTCCATGAATCCAAATCAAGTGAGTGACCATAAAGAGAATGAATGATATATGTAAATAATCAAAAACTAACCTCCTAAACATGTAACTCCTCCATGAAGTGCTCATCAAGGCAAGTCAAACCTCAAGGCTAAAAGTGGCATTAAAATTCCTCCTCCAAGTCAACCATGTAACACTTTTGACATGAAAATGTGAAGAGAGAGGTGAGTGAGAGAAAAAAATGTAGGAGTTTTCAAGTGGAGCAGCCTTGTAAGATCATGTTCACCATCTCAAGCACTTAAAGAGGATAAAATAGCAAACAAGTAAGCCCTCTCTTTCACTCTATTCCACCCTTCATGAGAAGATCATCAAGAGGGTAGGCTAATGCATTGAAGGAGGTCTAATGGCCTTATTTTTTATTTATCCTCTCTCTTGAATAAGATGATTTATGTTGTAACAACTGCATTTATGCAACTGAGAAGTGTTTTCTCCTCTCTCTTGTGTCACATTTTCTATATATTAGGCTAGAAATGCCTCACTTTGTATCCCTCCTCTAGGTATGACAAGACTTTACTCAATTGGAGATCTATAGTATTGGATTTAAGCCTTTAAAATTAATAAAATACAAAATTTTACCTTCTTCAAGATTGTACTATTATGTGATTTCAATGTTTTATTGATCTAAATTTATGGTAGAAATCATTCTCCCTTGTGTATGTCCATTTCCTTTCACCTTGATATAAGTGGGTTAGTCTTGTGTAGGTCATATTTTGTGTTGAATCCTATTATGATATTGATTTATTATGGATATTAGCTAATTGTATCGTATGTAATGCCTCTAAACTATCCCTTCAAGTTCTAAGCATAAATCATGACCTCTATATGAAATATTAATACATGAGAACCCTGATTTAGAGAGCGTGTAAGATAAATTCAGTCCTTATTTAGTTATATTATGTTATTATAGGTAGGTGGAGGAGACATTCAAGTCTGGTGCATCACCTTATTTTTAGTTTTCAGTCTCTTTATTCTCCCTTCTCACACCAAAGCATAGTTGTAGTTTAGATTAGGCTTTGCTAGTGTAGGTTAGAAGGTTGTAATCTGATCTTAAATTAGTTCCATTATGATTTGAAAGGAATTGGCCTTATAAATATATTTACCCATACCATAGGTCACAAACAACCTATGTGTATTTCCATTATGTTTCTTGAATTAGGTCTTAGGACCTAGTAGTGTGTACTTCAAAAAGACAACAGTTTTTGGCATGCTCGGTGGGACCCCATTCAGAAGTTCAGCTAAGAATTTAGTGCTATTCTCAATCATTGCAACTTTTGAAGATACTTTATGAGCACCTGGTGACTCCATCTTCTTTATTTTAGGTTATTTCTACATGTTTTATTCAGAAGGGAGGTCTGAATCCTACTACTTATCATGGTTGTCCCTAGATATTATGTGTTTTTTTCCCTTTAATGGAGGTAGCTCCCTCAATCTTGCTTAGTATAGTGACATCCCAATTACAACCCTTAAAACCTTGCCACAATTCACTAGTGAGGATGCCACTACTATTGTTGAACACATCCAAGATGTATCTAATGTATGTGTAGTCCATAATGTTTTAGAAGATAACGTGATTGTCAGACTCCTTGCATCCTCATTAAAGGGAAAAACATTGCAGTGGTTCTGAGGTTTAAGGCCAAATTCTATCCATGGTTGGGATGAACTATAGGAATGGTTGTGTAAACAATTTGAAGCCAAAAATGACCATCTCACCCTTATGGAGAAACTCACTGCCATTTGAAGAACTCCCCATGAGATTATGACTAGTCTCAACTTGAGGTTTCAAAGAACCTATAATCAAATCCCACCCCTAGTTAAACCCTCAATTCATGTTGTTTTATTTTATTTCTTAAGGGCTCTAGATAGTGACTTGGATATCATTATTCAATACATAGGTGGAAACACCCTTACGAATGCATATAAGCTCATTATAAGGGTAGAAAATTGCTTAGTCCAAGTTAGAAAAATTAATTGTGTGAGCCTCTATCCAATCAGCCCAATTAACTATGTTCCTAAAATGGCCAGCCGATAAAACCCATTTGTAATCACTCTCAATGAGTTGTAGGAAGTTAAAATCCTCATACAAGGCCTTGGAAATGAGATATCAGCCTTCAAGAAGTAATAATTATATAAAAATTAGCCCTATCATCCATTTAATAAAGATTATTAGCCTCATAGGCATCCCATCCAAGGCATTACACAAGTTCAATCTCATCTCTCATATCTTAGGCCATCTAATATGCAAAATTTTATTTTTATATTCACTCTTAAATCCTTAATGGTGAAAGGTACATTAAGATTCTAGGAGAAGCAAGTTAGATTAGCTCCACAAAAAGGAAAAGTGCAGGAGCAAGTGAAAATATAAGGTGAGCCCCTTCTCTTGAATTGGGAAAAAAGTGATTTCAGAGGCATGAGTTTGAATGACGAAGCAAAATTGGAAGCTAATTTCTTTCATGAAGAAGGATATTTCATACCCAATCTAGCCCATATAAAGGATGAGTAGAATGACCTATGGCAGCAATAATTCAATCTCATTAAAGAGTTTGAATCTCTAAGTGGGCCAACAAAAAATAAAAATCAAGGCAAGGATGCCAATAAAATTACAACTATGATTACAACTTAGATGGATATGTATATGGGTGTCATAGACGAATAAGATATGTATATCAAGCCAATGGTTGAACCAACCACCCTAAATGAACAATCAAGGATAAAGAGAGCCTATGATGTCATGGGTATATTTATGAGTGCTAATAAGGTGCCAAATGATCTATTTGACCTTGAGGACATATTTATCCCAACCAAGCTCCTTAGTATCAATAAAGTGGACTCAATTCTCAAAGATGGAGAACATGATAAGGGATTCATATCCGAGGACATCTTTTTAAGGGTTGATTGGTCATGTAACCAATCTAAAATGCAAGAATTTATCCATTTGTGTCATAAATATATCAGGAATGGATCATTTGGTCATATGATTACATGCATAAAAGGAGACCTACATGGTTTTTTTTAAACCCAAGTGGACTAACAACTATGTTTTCACCTTATAGATAGCAAGTTAGTTGTCTTTATTTCTTCCAAGTTTTGATTGCACATTGTTTTCAATAGTCTAATTTTTTTTTCTTTTCCCCTAAGTGTGTTTTCTCATGTATAATGGTTATTACTTTTTTATTTTCTATTTTAGAGGTAATTGTAGTCTTCTTCGAGCTAGTCCAGTAGAGTTTTATCTTTAGATCGAGTTCTTGTTTGACTCCATGCCCAATGGATTTGATAAAGTAACTAGTCTAAGTGTTTAGACAAGAAAACACCCCTAAGAGGTCACCAAAATGTTGGATATTCTAGCCACCCTTTATCCCTAGAGCACTTGGACACTTGAAGAAGTGAAATTTATGCAAAATTTAGTTGAATACTTTTCCTTGCAAGTATCTCATGATGGTTAGTAGGTTCATGATCAAGTATGCAGAAATCACCAAGGTCTCTTGTACTTTTGTTGCCTTAAATGAGTCTTGCAATCATTGTTAGAAGCATTATTGTGTTATGCCTATTAGAGGACTTCTCCATGCAAAATAATGTGTCTTAAGGTCTTGTTTAAGTCTTGGATAACCTTGTTAAGTCTCACTTCATGCCTAGAAGTATCCCAATTAAGGACAATGCAATACTTAGTCAAAGGCCTAATTGTGTCATCTCATGAATAAATAAAAAATGTCCTAAAAGGTGATTTTAAATGGTTAAGAAGGTCAAAATAAGTATTATAAGGCACAAAAAGATCATGAACACACTAAATGGATCTCAAAAGTGCATTTGAGGGTGTAAAAGGTCAAAATTGTTAAGGTGTGGAGCTAAAAGCTTCAACTGTTTGCAGACACAAGGAAGGATGCTGAAGAACCAGAGCCACCGGCGTCGGCAGTATGACCGACGTCGGTTAGATGCAGTGGAGAAGGAGACCGGTGACGGCAGAGAGTCGGTCAACGTCGGCAGCACCAGACCAGCAGGGACAGACGTCGGTCGCTTGTGTATTTCCAGAACTGCTGTTGACGAATAGTCAGTTAAGTGAAGCGAGTGTTTGCATGTTAAATGACTAATTATAGTCACGAGCTGCATGTCTAATTATTGTAACTAGAGTTCTATTTTTGTAAGCATGGGATCCTATTTAAAGACCCATAAGGCATGTATTGTAATAATTATCAAGAAGGCAAGTAAAAGCATTGAAGCTAGCAAGGTCAAGGAGATCTACAGGTGTAAGGTCAAGGAGATCAGCTGAAGCATTCAAGGAGGGATAGCAACTCAGGCTATAGAGTTGTTGTGTTGAGCAAGAGAGAGAGGGAAGAAGGTCTTGAGGTGTGGCAAGCCTTTGAGGTGGAGGAAGAAGTGGCATCTTCCTTATTGTATTTTCTTCTAGTAATATTTAATACAAGAGTGTGTATTGTCTCTCAAATTCTTTGTTGTCTCAAGTTTTTAGCTACTTTATCATTCTGGTATAATTCCATGTTTAATTGATAATACGAGAAGTAATCATATGTGCTCTAATTGGTAGAGCTAGATCCCCTGACAAGTGGTATCAGAGCCTTGCTATACTCCCACTCAAACAACAACCCCTGTGAGTAACCTATAATCAACAAACACTTAACAGATCTGGGCCATCTGTTAGTCAAACTCACTCTGAGAATGTCCAACCTCGCTCTGATACTAATTGATCGGACCGAAACTCCCCAAATCTCTGACACAACTTGTCAGATTTAAGAGAACACATGATTACCATTGTATAAGCAATTAAACATGCGGAAATACCAGAAGAACAAATAACTATCAATGAGAAAACACACAGAATATGAGAGGCAACACATAATTATATTCAACTCATTACAAAGGAAATTACAATAAAGAGATCACACTCTTCTTCCACCTCTGCGAGGCTTCCTCCTCAAGGACTCCAAGTAATCTTCCCACCTGAGTAATCTTCTCTCATAGGTCACAACACATAGCTAACACAATCTGTTGTTCACCTCATTGTACATTCAGTACAACCGAGTACGAACCGGTACTCCAAGTAGATCTCACCATGATCCTGCTGATGTATTGCTGTCACCTTGGACCCTGGCCAACCGCCGATCTCTGTCTGACCCTCACATACACACATCCCTGCATATCAAACCTGATCTTACTTATACATACATGGGGAATCCTACTTGATTCCACCATGGGAAGAACTCTCCAAGCTCTACATAGCTCTTCTGCAGATTCTCCACTTAACAATACAGCCCATGAGTCTATTATATAGATCTCATGCATACACTTAATTTAGACAAGCAGCTCAAAGACTCAAACTAGTCTTTAACATGCAAACTCTGCGTTCACTTAACTGATTGTTCGTTAACAGCAGTTCAGACCACTACAGGCGACCGACGTCGGTCCCTGCCTTCCTGGAGGTGACCGACGCTGACCGATATTCTGTCGATGCCGATTTCCCTTTTGCGTCCCCTGACCAACGTCGGTTTTGGCCTACCGACGCCGGCAACTGCATACGCTAGAAACCCTCCTATTTGCCTTAAGGTGTAGCTTTTAGCTCCACACCCTAACAATCTCCCATGTGGAGATAAAGAGCTGCACCTGTACTCAAACCAGTACTCTGTCTAATCTGCATCCTAGCTTGTATTCCTCTTCAAGCTCCCACTTGAAGACAACCCACCACACTCCTTGTGGTGTTAAACCTGTGCCTAATTTTCTTCATTCTCATTGTACCATCTTCTGCCTTGCTATACTCCCACTCAAACAGCAACCCCTGTGAGTAACCTATAATCAACAAACACTTAACAGATCTGGGCTATCTATTAGTCAAACTCGCTCTGAGAACGTCCAACCTCGCTCTGATACCAATTGATAGGACCGAAACTCCCCAAAGCTCTGACACAACTTGTTAGATTTAAGAGAACACATGATTACCATTGTATAAGCAATTAAACATGCGGAAATACCAGAAGAACAAATAACTATCAATGAGAAAACACACAGAATATGAGAGGCAACACATAATTGTATTCAACTCATTACAAAGGAAATTACAATAAAGAGATCACACTCTTCTTCCACCTCTGTGAGGCTTCCTCCTCAAGGACTCCAAGTAATCTTCCCACTTGAGTAATCTTCTCTCATAGGTCACAACACATAGCTAACACAAGCTGTTGTTCACCTCATTGTACATCCAGTACAACCGAGTACGAACCGGTACTCTAAGTAGATCTCACCATGATCCTGCTGATGTATTGCTGTCACCTTGGACCTTGGCCAATCGCCGATCTCTATCTGACCCTCGCATACACACATCCCTGCATATCAAACCTGATATTACTTATACATACATGGGGAATCCTACTTGATTCCACCATGGGAAGAACTCTCCAAGCTCTACATAGCTCTTCTGCAGATTCTCCACTTAACAATACAGCCCATGAGTCTATTATATAGATCTCATGCATACACTTAATTTAGACAAGCGGCTCAAAGACTCGAACTAGTCTTTAACATGCAAACTCTGCGTTCACTTAACTGACTGTTCGTTAACAGCAGTTTAGACCCCTATAGGCGACCGACGTCGGTCCCTGCCTTCTTGGAGGTGACCGACGCCGGCCGATATTCTGTCGATGCCGATTTCCCTTCTGCGTCCCCTGACCAACGTCAGTTTTGGCCTGCCGACGCCGGCGACTGCATACGCTAGAAACCCTCCTATTTTCCTTAAGGTGTAGCTTTTAGCTCCACACCCTAACAAAAATGTCTTATTTGAGTCCATTTAAGTCATTTTTGGAGAATGGGATATCTTACTATCTCACAAAAGGTCATTTAATGTTGGTAACTCCTCCATAACCCACTCTAATCCATACAAAAAAGTCAAAAGGGTATTGAGGACAGTTATTTCCCTTTATTTTTCCTTTTTGGTGGTTTTCATTTCTCCTTCAATGTAGAAGAGTGCCTTGACCATCACCAAACCATTTCATCTCAAATAGGGTCATGGAGATGCCACCATTTCAATCATGTTTTTTAGGTTTAATGGATAAAATATCAAGGGTCAATCTACCAATGCTAGGTTTTATCATGATTTCAAATCATTCTCCAAGCCAAATGGCTCCAAAGCATGCGTTTTCAATCATTTTTGCAGGTTTTCCTATAGCTTCAAAGAGAAAACCCCAGGGTTTTAAAGGATATGGGGCCTAAAGATATTAAATGCATGTTATAAAATGGGAGGAGGATCCATTCATGGATAAAATGGTAGGTTTCAGGTGAAGTCACGTGAAAATAGGCTATAAACATGAGGTTACAATCCAAAAGTGGTAGTTTTTGGCCTTGAAAGAAAAAGTCACAAGGGTTTGTGGATATTCATGCTTAGAGAGGAGATTATACACTTTCCTCAAGAACCTACCAAATGTGTTATACGTTATAATGCCTTGTCATGTAGAAAAAGGTCATTAAAAACCCTCAAACATGATAATTATCAAGAAGTTGCAAGTTGTTGCAAGACATTTTCAAGAGTTTTAGAATTGTTTGATGGATAAAAAACATATAAAAAGGTCACATTTATTCCATTACATCATTTATAGTCCTTCACAGGTATTCAAGGAATAAATCCATGTTCTCAACCTCCAAAACAAGCCAAAACCAACCTCAAATTGCCTTCACAGACCTCTAAAAGCTAAATTATGAGACATGATATAAATTAGCTTCATGATCATATACGGACATTGGAGAGGGAGGAGGAGGTCATAAAGGGTCCACTCTAGGTGTTTGGAAGTAAAAATACTCAAAGAAGGCTATGAACCATTGTTAAAAAACTTAAAGTTATCTTTAAATAGCTCAATAGAGGCATGGTTTGAGTTTCAATCTCATTTCCCTTGATGTACAATATATAATGGATTTTTAGTACATTAATGGGTATATTGAGCACCATATTTATGCATCAAACTTGATTAGATAGCTCTGAGACATGTGGATCCACCCAAAACATCATGGATAGTCTTAAACCTTTTTAAACCCTAAGAACTGGTGAATTATCTTCTTGGTGTTTTGGTGCTTAGCAAAGTGAAATGGATGATTATTAGATATATAATATTATGCCAATATCTTCATGCAATGATCAAACAAAGTTTTTAGGCTTATCAAGTCTATTATTCAAGTTTTGTTAGGGTTTGGGACTTAAATGTGCTCACATAGGCCATTAGATAAAAAATGAAGTTTCATTGCATCTTGAGATGTTTTATTCTCATGATTAGACCTTAGGAAAATCCAATAACCTCATTTCTTGCATCTTAAATCATTTAGATGTATGTCTAAGCTCATGAGATCCATTCTCTAGTTTTGGTAGGGTTTCAAGCTAAGAAGGAACACTTAGGCCTACACACTAAAACAAGAGGTTTCGATGCATTTTGAGTTGTTCTCATTTGATTATAAGTTTTTTAAGAAAGTTATGAATCTTCCCCTTACAGCTAAGGTCAACCAAGTCCATATGTTGACCTGTGATAGTCCAAGTTGTAATGTTTTAAAGAAGTTTTCAATACTAGGGAGAAAGTTACAGGTCTGCAATGAGAAAGAGGGGTTTTTAGTACATTCCAAAAGGTATCCTTATGGGGGAAGAGATTCACCAAGAAAAATACTTCCCCTCTAACTCTTCATGTTATCTAAATATGGGTATAGTCTCATGGGAGTCATTCTCATGACAAAATAGAGGTGTTTCAAACTAGAAGGAAGACCTACAGGTCTGCAACCATAGAATGGGTCTTCAAGGTGTCTCTAAATGTTTACCCCTAAATGAGGAGGATATTAAAAAACCTAAAAAACCCTATATTACTCCTCATGTCTCCAAATCAATGTGAAGACAATTACGAAATTATCTCAAGGTGTTGATTAAGGTTCAATCTTGGGAAGATGTGTACAAGCCTTCACATAAAAGAAATGAGGTTATTAATGAATTTTAGAATGTTATCCTAAGAATGAAGTCTCAAAAAAAAAATCATGAAATTTTAAGCTTGAAAAGATCTCTCTTGCACCAATGCCATCCAAAATAAGTTGCAAGACAAGTGAAATGAGGTTGAGACCAATGTTGCAAGCCTGTGAAGAAAGGGAAGATGATAATTCTAAGTTTAAAGAGTTACATTATTACTAAAGGCCTCTAGAGCCTATTCTTAGCATGTGACATCATTTAATAGGTTATGATAGGTATGGGCATGCTCTATGACCTCATGATAATGTTATATCTAATCTTCAATATCCTTCCAATGGAGTTGTAAGTTTGGATTTTACAAGTGGTGTTATTACAGTCAAAATAAGAGCCCTAATCTACCATTGAGGATTGCTCAAGTGGAAAAATAGTTTTAAGAATAGGATAGGCATTTTTATATCCACATACCATCATCAATCCCCCCATAATAGTGCACAAAAGTTAATGCATATAATAAATGTTGCTCTCAGGTCTATGTCTAGGCATGCCTTCTACCTAGGGTTCTAGAGACCAAGAAAGCCTCATATCTTTTATTTTACCTAGTGAAAGCTTATTAAATTAAAGAGGGAGTTGGGAGATATGATTTTTTAGGTGTATGAGATGATTTTTTGGTTGCTAGGGTGACTGCAAAAGGTGGATGAGATAAGTGATAGTATGGAGAACCATGAAATAGGGTCTGAAACAAGGAGGTTTGTTGTTTACATATGAGGGTAACATATAGTGGAGTAGTGACAAAGGTCATCAATTTTTGATTAAATATAATTCAAGAATAATATTGATGTTAAAATTATGAGAGGTCATGACTAAGAGATCAAGGTAGAATGTAAGTAGGGTATGAAGCATGACCCAAGTTTCATACCAATTTATGGTGAGTTTATCAAAGTTCTCTTGATAATCACAATGCTTAGAGAGAAGGTTTTAAACTCTCAAAACCTAACCTAAAGGTATGTAGGGTATCTTTATCTTTAGAGTCTACCAAATGAGTCTCATGTGCAATAGAGGGAGGTTTAAGAATCTCTAAACCAATGTTGTAGGCATATCATTCATACTACAATTTCTATATCTCACTACATTATAGGTGGAGACCTAAGTTACATGTATCTTTATGGTGATTTCATGTCAATAAGTTTTTCCACAAATTTCATGAGTAGTGAGGGATAAATACAAGAAAATGAAGGATAAATTATAGGCTTGCAAGAAGAAGATGCAAAATATGTCAAGCCTCAAACATGTTTTGAACCTTTAAAGCAAACTACAAGTCAAGAAGAAACAAGGCTTATTGAGGGATAAAAATTGAATAAATTTTATTTCTTGACCAAGATTTCAAGATTGAAAGGAGAAAGATGCAAGGTCAAGCAAGGAGTGACTAGTAGTTAATCCTTCTAAGAGGACTAGTGAACCCGCTACTGCCTTCAAAGGTTCAAACATGGAAAAGCAAGTTTCTTCAAGGCCTACAACAAAGCTTGAATAAATTATTGACGTGTTCAATAGTATGAGGCCTTTAATATTACTCTTATGAATTCTAAATATTTATGGTGGGTTTGTAACCAAGCTATTCAAAGTTCTCATAGACAATACACAAGATTTCAACTTCAAATCCAATCTCCTCAAGCCATGAATTGCATACAATCCAATAAGCCTGTGAAGTGGATCATGACCAAGATGCATGCCAGCTTGAGTTATGTAAAATATTGTTACAGGTTTGGGGTGGATTCAAAACATTAGGGGAGAAAAAAGGTGACATAATGAAAAATACAAAAAAATAATCTATAAAGTACATATGCCCTTTTGAAAAGGGCATACGTCTTTAAAAAAAACCAATGCAAATATCATAAGGATTGGTCCCAATCCTAAAGGGAATATTATAGTTAGATTAAAAAGGTCATGGACCCTTTGAATTAAAAAGGGCATACATTGTTTTACCTATATTTTTTTGTTGTGTTTTTGTTTATGTGTGCACTTTGAGTTGTATTTTATTTTTGTGT
Source organism: Torreya grandis (assembly GCA_037957365.1). Classification (NCBI taxonomy): domain Eukaryota; kingdom Viridiplantae; phylum Streptophyta; class Pinopsida; order Cupressales; family Taxaceae; genus Torreya; species Torreya grandis. The sequence goes on from JARHVA010001624.1 coordinate 2,312,277, forward strand.
TATTTTTTTGTGCATATGTGCAAGTATATATTTAGTAAATAAATGTAATAAGTTTACATTTAATTTTATATTAAATTTTACATTCTTATACTTTAAATTTATTTTACAAAATATAATAAATTAGAGCCACTTTGCATCTTCTAAAATTGATCACAAAGTTGTAGGAGTTACCACTTAGAACATAGTTTTTCAAAATCCCTTCTGGTCAATACTTAGTTTTTAGAATTTTAGGATTGGAAGATATAATTATAAATAAATTTTTGAACATGTTACGTATTTAATATATCTATACCATTGAGTATTACATGCCTACTTTACCTACTTGAGTATTTCCTACCTACTTTAGTTACTTGAGTATGCCCTACCTGATTGAATAACTGAGCCATATATTGATCTCAATGAGTATGCCCTACCTAAATACATAATCCATATATTTAGCTTTTATTTTATATTCTTGTACTTTAAATTTATTTTACTAATTATAAAAAATTAGGGTCACTCTGCATCTTCTAAAATTGATTACAGAGTTATAAGAGCTACTATTTATAACTTAGTTTTTCAAAATCCATTATGGTCAATACTTAGTTTTCAAAATTTTAGGATCGAAAGATAGAATGATAAATGAATATCTCAATCATGTTACATATGTAATAGATCTATACCATTGAGGATTACATGCTTCCTTAACCTGCTTGAGTATCTCATACCTACTTTAGCTACTTGAGTAAGCCCTACCTAATTGAATAACTAATCCATATCTTGACCTCAATGACTATGTCATACCTAAATACACAATCCATATATTTTTATTTACTATTCCCTATTGATTTCAAATTAAATGATCCACTTACTCAACCTGGTCTACTTCAAGGTCTTCTAGAAACTTGCTTGCAATTAGGTCTCTTCCTGACCATAAACTATATCTTGGTTTATCACAAAAGGTCTTTTGAGTATCGGTCTTGAAATACCAATGACCTTATTATTTAGTATTATCTCTTAACCTCTTAGCCTATGTATATAGATCAAAAGACACTTTTAATGACTTAAAATAAGGTACTCAGTCCCAAGACATTAATCTACCTTCAAGCAAAACCCTTATTTGACTCCTAAAGCACTCAATTACATCCTCACTTATTTAAACAAGACTATGAGGGTTTCATCAATGATTTGACTCAAGATTCTTAGTGCATGAATAAATTCAACTCAAAACTCAAATGACAATAACTTTACCCTTTATAGGCTTATTAGACCAAGTTATGCCTCTTAAGGACTTGATACAAAGAGGTATAAAACTAACATATTTTGTGGACTCATTCATTTCACAAACTCAATAAAAATCTTAATAAAATTATACAATACTCATATGTGTCTTTAGACAAGTTCAAAATACCAATTAGATCACCAAAGTGCCCAAAACGTTGACTCAGTCCTAAAAACTATTACAATATTATATATAGGCTTGTTTGGTCTTGAAAAAGTGTTCTTAATATAAGATCATCAAAGGATTATTATATATATTTATTAATATGTTTGGAGACTATCTTTGAGGATGAGAAACCAATTTCCCTTATTGGTTTCTTGAGGATTGGAAGTCAATGGCAACTCTACTCTTTAGGTCCGGATGGCCTAATCTACCTAATTGGAAGGATATTGGCTTGGATTAACTGCCAAATGCTTTGAATCACTTTAACTAAGCATTATATAGTTTTTAAATAATAACAATGGACCTTTGTAACATGTTTAGACTCAATCAACAAAGTAAAACACTTGAAGTTTCTCTTGACTAAGTTTTCCTATGACTATCTATAGGCAGATTGAAACATAGTCCTCTGTATTTGTAATCAAAAGGTGAGTTTAAGAATGATACCTATTGTACTACCTTAAAAACCTTCTCTAAAAAGTTCTCTATGAGTTATATGAGATTCCATTGGTTTAGATGCAATTTATGGCTCTTTTTGTATCAAAAACCCTATTCTAGGGTTTGACTGTGCACACAGAGCCCAATAGCTTCCAATTGATTGTTCATACTACTTAAAGACTATTTTCAATAACTAAAAATTGGAAAATATTTTGAATGCCTCCCTCAACTTCTCCAATATTATAAGTAAACTCATGCAACTTTTTCTATGTGATACAAGAGACTACAAGTGATTGTAGATACACATAAAATAGGGTTTAGAAGGTTTTAATGACATGAAACTTGGATCAAGTAAAAATTATATTAAAATGAAGTTGTATTTCATTCAGATATGAAATAATTTGTTTAATACAATAATTTAAGTAACAACACACCTTTTCTTCACAAGAACATGATTCTTTTGACTACATAGACCCGTGTTTTGTCTTGGCAGACTATCAACTCTACTTGTAGTCATGAAGTTATTCACTTGTTAAGCTTGTTCTGACCTTCAATTCCTTATTTTTTTAGGTTATAATTTGATCAAGTTGTTTGAGATGTACTATACTTGGATTTTTCTATCTTTGCTTTGGTATCTTCTTAACAACCATGTTCTCAACTCAGAAAATGAACTTTAATTAATGAGTCTATCAATATGCATAAATGAATAGCCTATAACATGAAACCTTTAACATATATATATACATATATATATATATATAGTAATGATACAATCATTCATACATTACATCTACCATAGATATAGTACTACATGTAGGTATGAAGTCACTCATACATAAAATCATCCTATGGTCATGATACAATTACTTATATTGGACACGAATATAGCTAATCACCCTAGTACACTCCATTTCTACTTAAAACATTAACCCTAAACCCTAAACCCCAAAACCTAAACCCTAAACCTTAAACCTTAAACATTGAAACTTAAACTCGAAACTCCAAACCCTAAGTCCTAACATTTGAACCCTTAACCTTGATACATATCCCTAAACCCAAAAAAATAATCCTTAAAACCTAAACCCTATACCCTAAACATAAAACCTTAAACCCTAGACTTTATACCTTAGACCATAGAGCCTAAGACCTAAATTGTAAGCCCTTAACCCTAAACCCCAAACCAGAAACCTAAAATCCTAAATCTTAAACACTAAACCATAGACCCTTAATCTTATAACCTCAATTTTAAACACTAAACCCTAAAAATAATTCAAAATCATGAACCTTAAACCCAAAAAACTTAACCCTAAACCCTAAGTAATAAAACCTAAAACATGAAAGTTAAACCCTAAACCACAAACCCATAACCATAAAACATAAAACTCAAAACCATAAATCCTAAATACTAAAAATCTAAACCTTAAACATTAAAACCTAAATTTTAAAACCCAAACAACCAACCCCAAACATTAAAACCTAAACCTTGAACCCTAAACCCTTAACCCCAAACCCTAAAAAATGAACCCTAAACCATGATCACTAAACCTAAACACTAAAACCTAAATCCTAAACCTAAATACCAAATCCTATTATCTATCCCAAATTCATTAAACCCTAAACCCTAAATACTAAAAATTGATACCATACCCAAAACCTTGAATCACAAGATGTAAACCCCACACCCTGAATAATAAAACCTAAATTAGAAACCTAGGCCCTACACCCCAAACCTTAATCTCTAAATCCTAAAACCTTAATCTTAAATCCAAAACCCCAACAAATAATAATTAAACCTTTAACCCCTAACCCTAAATGATAAAACACAAACCGTAAACTCTAAATCTTAAATCCTAAACTCCAATCCTAAACCCTAAACCCTTACACTTAATCACTAAACTCTTAACCCCAAGCCTAAAACCATAAACCATAAGTCATAAACCCTAAACATTAACTCCTAAACCCAAAATTATAAACCCAAAACCTTAAACACTAAATCCTTAACCTTAAACCCTAAACCCCTAAACTTAAATCCTGAACCTTAAACCCTAAACCATAAACTCTAACCATAAACACTAAACACTAAATCCTAAACCCAAAGGCCTAATCTCCAAACATGAAATCCCAAACCCTAAATAGTAAACACTAAGTTCTAAACCCCAAACCCTCAACCATAAACCTCAAGACCAAAACTCTGAACCTTAGACCCTAAACCCTAAACCTTAAGTGTGAAATCAGAAACCCAAAACCCTAACCCCAAATACCAAACCCTAAACCATAAAATCTAAACCCTTAACAATGAGTCACAAATGATAAATCCCAAACCTTTAAGCATAAAATATAAATTATAAGCCCTACATTCTAATCCCTGAGCCATAACACTAAAACTTGAACCCTAGACACTAATCCCTAAACCCTAAACCATGAACCATAAACCTTAAACCCTAAATTTCTAAAGCCTAAACCTCTAACCATAAACCATAATATTGAATTATCACCTATATAGAGGAAGGATACAAGTTATTTGTTGAGCTATATCTTAAAAGGGTAGGGGGAATTCTCACCTATATAGAGAAAAGAGTGACTAGGGACATTCGTGTAAAAGGCTTGAAGGTGGATTCAGGTTGAATTCTTAAATAATTTTTAGATTCTTTAATCAATGGGTCTATGAATATTCATAAATGACTAGCCTATAATACGCAGTGTATAACATATATAGTAATGATATAATCATTCATATATTACATCTACCCCATACCTATTACTACATGTAGGTACATTGTTACTCATACATGAGATATTCATGTAGTCGTGATATAGTCACTCATATCAAACCTAAATGTAGTTAATCACCCTAGTACACTCCATTTCCACTTAAGCTATTAACCATAAACTCCAATCCCTAAACCCTAAACATTAAACCTTAAATCCTAAACATTAAACCCTAAACTTGAAACCCCAAACCCTAAACCCTAAACAATAAGCATTAAATCATATACCTAAACCCTAACCCTAGACCCCAAACATAGAACCTGTAAACCTTAAACCCTAGACTTTATAACCTAGACCCAAAAACCTAAACTTTAAGCCCTTAACCCTAAATCCCAAACCATAACCCTAAAATTATAAATCCTAAACACTAAGCCATAAACCCTTAAACCTATACCCTCAATATTGAACACTAAAATTTAAAATCATGAACCTTCAACCCTAAACATTGAATGCCAAACCCAAAAACCTTGACCCCTAAACTCTTAAACTAAACCCTAAATCATAAACCCATAACCGTAAAACCTCAAACCCAAAACCATAGACCCTAAATACTAAAACCCTAAACCCTAAACCTTAAAACCTAAATTCCAAAACCCAAAAAATCAACCCCAAACACTAAACACTAAAATTTGAACCCTAAACCCTTGACCCCAAGCCCTCAAAATTAAACCTAAATAATGAATCCTAAACCCTAAACCACAAATCCTAAACCACAAAACCTAAATCCTAAATCTTGAACTCTAAGCCCCAATTCATAATATCCCAAACCCCAAACATTAAACTCTAAAACTTGACACCAAGCCCAAAACACTAAATCATAAGATGTAAACCCCAAACCTTAAATAATAAAGCCTAAATTATAAAACTTAGGCCTTATAACCCAAACTCTAATCTCAAAACCCTAAAACCCTAATCCTAAACCTAGAACCCTAAAAAATAAGCCCTAAACATGAACACATTGTATATAGGTTTTAGCCACTACACATGAACTGCTTAGCCATCCATTTTAAGTCCATATTCCCTTAAAAGGCCATCCCCTCAACTAGAAGTTTCATTTCCAAAACCCACTCTCTTTCAATCCTCCACTATGACCATTTTAAGAACTTTAGGACAAACAACATGCATTATGGAGAACACACCATAGAGGAATGATGTAAGCATTGATAGTTCTGCTTAACCCCCTCTCCACTTTCCTATCATAATTCCCATATAACATAAATATTTCAATGCAAGGAGAAAACATGCCATAACAAAGTCAGTGGTTAAATGTTAATAAATTATACTCATGACCCACATCATTCTTTGAGAATAACTCGTAAACATGAGAAGATCTAAATGCTCCAGCTCTTTCGATTAATATTTGTAACCAAAATTGAAAAAAAAAATTGTGTCTAGAATAATGATTTCACCTCCCACTCATCAAAATATGAATACCAACAAAGAACCAACATAAGCTCTACACTCATCAAAATTTGTAGAGTAGAGGTGACAAGGCGGTTGAGATCCATCACTTTCGAAGGTTAAATATGGGATCCATTAGGAAATGCCAAAACACATGTCATTAATTCTATTACTAAGTGGGTGATTTGGCAATGGGTTATCGACATCCCTTATAGTGGCCTGAAGTGAAAGCTCAAACTAAATCAAAAGAACTAAACATCAACTTGCCACTCTTCATAGAGTAATAAGAGATCCAAGTTAGAACAAACCATGATACACAAATTCAAAGAAAAAACAAATTTCAATCCAACAATTTATCTTGAATTAAAGAGGAAACATAGTTTCCTTCATACATTTACTATATTTTCATAACTCGAGTACATGGAACATTCCAACATCAATTTTAGATCAATGGGGAATTACAAAGTTTCCTTTATTATAACTAATTTTCCCACATATGAATTCAAAGAAAATCCTTCCACCATAGTAGTTATAATTTAAAATCCATGGCATGATTGTCATAAGGATCTCATGATAATCATGCTCATTTTTAAAAATGCATCATTAGCAATGAAACTCATGCTCCCATACAAATCAAGATTTCAATGCAACTTGGGCTCTCAATGCAACTCAAGTTGGCAATGCAACTTGGGCATGCAATACAACTCAAGATCATTTCAATGCAACTTGGGCTCTCAATGCAACTCAAGTTGGTAATGCAACTTGGGCATGAAATACAACTCAAGATCATAATGAAACTCAGGATGACATTGCAACTCAAGCTCCCAATGCAACTTGGGATGGAAATGTAACTTGGACTCCCAATGTAACTCAAGATCAAAATGCAACTTAGGATGGCAATGAAACTTAGGCTCATAATGCAACTTGGGCTTGAAATAAAACATGGGCTTGCAATGTAACTCAAGTATGGGATGCAACTCGGGCTCACAATATAGCCTATTTTCACTTACCAACATCATATCAATTTAACATTGATGAAGAATATAGTTTGCATCATATTAACTCATTTTATAAGCCACACATACATCCCCACATCCAAAGAGCATGACAACATCATTTTTTTCATTGAGGAGGAAACATAGTTTCATTTTTTATAAATCATTTTCCAAATCAAAGTATACAAAACAAATGTAAAGAGGCAATTTTTGATCTATCATCGTCCCTCATCATTCAAATTGAATTTCCACAATACAAGATCAAAGAGGATATTATCTTATTTACACCATGGAAATATTTCAACAATCTACCTGGAGTAATCCATCATGGACTTACCTAATATATCAAACATGAATGAGAATAATCACCCTAGTACACTCCAATCATAACAAAATGAATTGAAACACCATTCAAGATTCATCTAAAAAATATATTGTTTAGTCTGAAATAAATTTAATCTGACTACTAGATTGGAACATACTCTACCAAATGAGGGAGTGACTAGGGATGATGATGGATTGATTAGGGATGATGAGGGACAATGAAATATGATGAAAGGATTGAATTTTGATAATGAGAAATGATAATGGTTTATGAGGGAGTTATTAAGGATGATGAGGGATGATAAGAGTGTGATTAGGGATGATGAGGGATGATGAGAGAGTGATTATGTATGATTAGGGATGATGAGGGTTGATGAGGGAGTGTTTATGGATGATTAAGTGAAATGAGGGATGATGAGGGAGTGACTAGGGATGATGAGGGTTGATGAGGGAGTGATTAATGATAATGAGGTATGATGATAGCCAATGAGGGAGTGATTAGGGACAATGTGGGATAATGAGAGCCAATGAGGGAGTGATTAGGGATGATAAGGAAACACAAGGGTTGATGAGGGAGTGATTATGGATGATGAGGGTTGATGAGGGAGTGTCTTCTGTGAATTTATAATGCTAGGATATGAATTTATTATATGTGACTTTGGAATAATGCATGAGATTGGAATTGAAGTATGTATAGATTGGCCCATCTATCTGAATTTTTTTCCAGAGTGAATGGTATCTTTTTAGGATGAATTTTGAATAGTGTTTTGATTCATTCTATTTTGAATGGAGTTTATTAGGGTGAATGACTACATTTATGTCTAGTATAAGTTATCATATCATGACTACATGTAGATTTCATGTATGAGTGACTGCATACATACATATTGTAATAGGTATGTATAAGATGCCAAAAATGAGTGAACATATCATGACTATAGGTATGTTACGAGTTACATGCTATAGGGAAATAATTTATGTATATTGATAGACCCTTTGATTAAAAATCTCATAAATTATTTAGAAATTTGCCTTCAAGCTTAGGTATTCAATTGATTAGGGCATACTCAAGTAGGTAAAGTAAGTAGGGCATACACAATTAGGTAAAATAGGGGGCATAATCAATGGTATATATCTATTACATGTGTAACATGATTTGAAACTTCAGTTCTCATTCCATCTTGCAATCTTAAAATTTTAAAAACTAAGTATTGACTAGATTGGATTTTGAAAAACTAAATTCTAAATGGTAATTCCTACAGCTCTAGAATCAATTTCATAAGATGCAAAGTGGCCCTAATTTATTATATTTAGTAAAATAAAATTGAAGTATAAAAATATAAAATGTAATATAAATTAAATGTAAACTTATTGCATTTATTTTACTAAATATATCCTTACACACATAAACAACAACAAAAACAATTTAAAGTGCACATACAAAACAAAAACACAACACAAAAAATAATACAAGTCAAAAGGCATACGTCCTTTGACTTGTATTTTTTCATGTGTTGTGTTTTTGTTTGTGTGCATTTTGAGATGTATTTTTTTTGTGTTGTTTTTATGTTTGTGTGGTGAAAATGGAAGGGTGTACGCCCTTTGAACATTTCAATATTTGAATATTCCACTTTCCCTCCAAAATTGCTTTGAGTATAGGCTTGGGGAGGTTCGAACCTAGCCTAAAATCAGTCATGGAACAACCCACATGGTTTTATACAAATTTATGAGTATTTTTTATCTTTGTTGACAGATCTAATCAGGTAGAGTTTATTATTATTATTATATATATATATATATATATATATATATATATATATATATATATATATATATATATATATATATATATATATATATATATATATGGGTTTGTAGAGGGGAAGCGTAGTTTTTGAATATATAATTTTTTGTAGTGTTAAACTATTTTTTTTATAATTATTACTTAATTTATACACAACATAGCTCATCATGGATGATATACATATCATTATAAATAATTTTATAACTATTTGATTGTTAATCAAAATTTTATAAAACTCATACCTAACCAATCTAGACATCATTGTCTATGATTTGTATAGAAAACATTGATTTTCATGAAGTTAATGTCAAAAAGTTGTGTTCGTACACTTGTAATTCTAATTTTCTAGTTGTCTTGTCTTGTAAAATTATTTAAAAAATACATATTCATTAAGAAATTAATAAAATATCCTAACCGATTTTCAACATTTAATCTATGTATATATGAAATTTCATACATTAATTCATTCATTTACTTTAAAAAAGTGTCTGTACACATGCAATCTCCTTATCTTTTCATAAAAAGTGTCAAGCCATTGTCATAAATGCATCTATTTCTCACACTTTTATCATTTAGGTGTTGAAAAAAATTATATATTTAGAAACTAAATTCAAAATGATACAATTCATATTTTTATGTCATTGTCAAATTCTTTATCCAAGTGTCTCTAAATTATCTCCAAGTTTAATTACTATAATTTTTTTTAAAAATATGTCACTTTATACCCATCCTTTTGTCCCCCATTATCCTGCATATGCCTTTTGCATAAAGTACAAGAGGATTATCAAACATGAAAATGTAGATTTCTTACCTCTTCAAGGACTCATATAGGTAGATATGATAGTGATCTACGTTTCTAATCTCTCCAAGGGGCCTTCTAATAGGCTCTAAGGTTGATTTAAAACACTTCAAGCTCCATCATGCCCTAAGCATGGGAGGTACATTGAATAAATATCCATGAATCCAAATGGAGTGAGTGGACATAAGGAGAATGAATGAGATATGGATGCAATCAAAAACTGACCTCATAAACATGTAACTCATCCATGAAGTACTCATAAACGTAGGTCAACCCTCAAGGCTAAAATGGAATTGAAATTCCTCCTCCAAGTCAACTATGCAACAATTTTGACATGAAAATATGAAGAGGGAGGTGAGTAAGAGCAACAAATGCAAGAGTTTTCAAGTGGAGAAGACTTATAGGAGAATGTTCACCATCTCAAACACTTAAAGAGACAAAAATATCAAACAATTAAGCCCTCTTTTTCACTTCTATGCCACCTTTCATGATAAGATCATCAAGATGGTAGGCTAATGCATTGAAGGAGATCTAATGGCCTTATTTGATGTTTGTCTTCTCTCTTGAATAGGTTTATTTATGTTGTAGCAGTTGAGTAGTGATTTTTCATCTCTTTTATCTCACATTTTCTATATATTGGGTTGGAAATGCATCACTTTTTATCGTTCCTCTAGGTATAACAAGACTCTAATCAATTGGAGACTTGTACTACTAGCCTTAAGCCTTTGAATTGAATAAAATACTGAATTTTACCTTCTTCAAGCTTTTAATATTGTGATATTTTAATGTTTTATTGATCTAAATTTGTGGTAGAATTCATTCTCCCTTGTGTATGTCCATTTTATTTCACCTTGCTACAAGTGGAATGGTCTTTTGTAGGTCATATGTTGTGTTGAAGCTAATTATGTTAGTGATTTGTTATGGAGATTAACTAATTGTGTCTTGTGTAAGGCCTTTTAGCTATCCCTTTAGGTTATAATCATATATCATGACCTCCATATGAAATATTAATGCATGATAAGCCTACTTTGGAGAGTGTGTAAGAAAAATTTAGTCTTTTTTTAGTTCTATTGTGTTGATATAGGCAAGTGGAGGATATATTCAAGTATGGTGCATTACCTTATTTTTAGTTTTTAGTCTCTTTATTATCCCTTTTCACATTAAATCATAGTTATAGTTTAGATTAAGCTTTGATAGTATAAGTTAGAAGGCTACAATCTGATGTTAAATCAGTTGCATTATGATTTGAAAGGAGTTGGCCTTCTTTGGAGATTTACCAATGTCATAGGTCACCCACAACCTAGGGTATTTCCATTGTGTTTCTTGAAGTAGGTCTTAGGACATGGTAGAGTGTACTTCAAGAAGACACTAATTTATTCTTAGAATGGTTTTACAAAGGATTATTAAATATCTTTTGATTTTATTGATCACTAGATTGTGAACCTGATTCCTTTGGAGGATCATCAAATATAATTTTTTGGTCATCAATAAGGTCTTGGATCTTATGCTTCAAGGTAAAACATTAGATATTAGAATGCCCTAGGCCTTTTTGATAGTCATAATAATCATTTTAATCATATCCTTTAGGTATATGTCAACTCATTTCAATCTATATAGGATGAGGGAGAGATATGAGGTGACACTCCACAAGATTCAGAAGTAACAAATCTAGAGACTCGGGTAAGTGTATAAATTATGTCAGTGTATTTAATAGGGTAAGATGATAAGGCTATTGTGACACCAAATTAATCATAATAGTTGTTTCTTTTTAAGGTGTTGTGGATTTTACCTTATACCCTGGTTTGATAGTAAACTCGATATTTGATGTAACCAATGTGTTTTCTATATAATTAAGTTTGTTAAATGAGATAAGTTTCATTTCATGATCACAAAAAATATGACATAAGTCATCAAAATCTTTGAACTTTTGAAAATAATGGACTCATGCAATGGGGCAATCAAACTTTATTTGAACATGTCTTGAAGCTCTTCATCTACCATTGGATTGGTAATTTTAGCCATCATTTTCTTGTACCTTAAGACATATTAATTGATAGGTTCATTAGTTCCTTGTTTGATTTTTTTAATTTGGACATAGGAAACCTTTTCAATAATATTGATAGAGAAATATGCCAAAAACTGATCTCTAAGAGGTTTAAATTCTTTTAATAATTGGATTGGTAGGTCATAGAGCCACCTTAGACCATATTCCTTTAGGCTCCTTGGAAATAGTTTAGTCAAATGTTTGTCATTAGAGGCATAATCAAGGCATGTCACATATAAATATCAAAGATGTTGTATAGGATCACCCTTGCCATCATAAAATGTGAACTTAGGTGTAACAAGACTAGTTGGAAAGGGGTGTAAAGATACCTCAAGTGTAAAAGGGTTAGGCAACACCTCTTATGAATCAATAACATAAAGTGATTTCATAGAATTTTGTTCAATATTTTTAACTTAGCTTGCAAGAGTTTTATAGTTTGGACAAGTGCTTGCACCTCATGGACATTAAGGCTTGAAGCTTGGGAAGTCACCAAAGGAGGTTTATTCATAGTTTGAGTGGATATATGCATTAAAACTGATAATTGGGTTAATGTATTTATGTTTCCCATGTAATACGTAGTAATATTAGGATTTTTTTTAAGGAACAAAGGTGTAAAACATATCATGTGCCCCCATTAGAGGTATGAAGCAATGATGTGCCAAAGGGGAGGGTTATTGGTATAAAATCAATTATAGTTCTACATAATAATTTACCATCAATACGTGAGGAAGACTTAGTCTTAGCATGCTTATTGATTTCATCTCTTGTAACATACAAAAATGCATCTATTAATCCCTTCTTGTTATTAAGATGAGTAACTAATGCTTCTTTATCTTCCATTTGAAAACATGTTTTTTTATTAACATTTTGTAAATGTTTAACCCTAGATTGAGATGGATCAATATAGTATAAGGTTAATAATATAAAAATGAATAAACATAAGGATGATAAACATATCTATAGCAAGCCAATTAATTTTTAAACTTAGAAAAATAATATTGTGAATTTAAATGTTGGGATATGCTAAAAATAAAAATTATAGCTATTGATTGATATTAAAATAAATTTGAAATAAGATAACTTATCTAGTTCAATATGCATGTGTAGATATTATATAAAATAGGATGGAAGCATACTAGATCTAAATTCTGGATCAATCATTATATTTTAAAAAATTACACTCTGTGACCTCAGACACTTGTGTCAAATCTGGATAGTTACATCAACGCTACTGTCTAAATTGGATGTAGGTGTCTAGTATGAAATATTAGTTATATTTGGGTGCGATAACCTAGAACCTTCTAGTTGTATTATCACCTTATCTTTGGTGTGTTTAGATCTTGTGCACATATTGTCACTCGCTATCAAATGACCAAAACCTTATCTTCCTCACCTTTGCAGTGATCATGAGAAAAATGGGTTAGTGTACATATGGTGTCAAGTTGCTCCAAGGACCCCTCTATCAATGGGCTCTACTTATAATATAATAATTTTAATAAGAACTCATATTTATGTATTTCTCCTCTATGTGTTGGTTTATATGTGCATAAGGACGCAATATGTGCTAAATAAGTACATAATGTGAACTAGCTCGTAACTTAGAAAATATAGCTCATAGAATGATCCTTAAATACATCAAAGTTATATATGGGTTGTTCCTATGACTAATATTGAAATTTGAAAGAATAGAAAAGATTTTCTCACTTATATGCTCAATTGAATGCTTTTGATAAGTTACCTTGTGAGTTTATAGGTCTATGTTAAGTAAAGGATGAATGAGGATTGATATATATATACACCAATCCTTTTAGAAAATATATCATATTAAAGCACTTAGGCTAACCATAAGGATGTATTTCATTTATAAATTTGATGACTTTAGGGCATTAGACACTTAGTTTGGCATATGCCACTAGCATCTGTGTAGGCATCTGGCTAGGATGCAAGTGTTTAGGAAGCTGGAAAACATGTATAGGTCCATAACTTGTAGAGGATGATAATAAGAAAGTTTATAACATTTTGAATAGCATAGAAGGCCTAGTCATCAAAATAACATATGGTTAGACAAAAAGATAAGCAATAAGCATAAGTGATAGTGGATGAGAGCCTTTTAGTAGTCAGAAGGTTTAGGAACTGAAAGGTACAACCACAAGAAGTTATTGACATGTATAAAAGATTGAGGTGATATATATTTCAGATTTAGTGTCTACAAAGGGGAGTTTTTTGAATTTTTAAGCCAATAGAAAAGGTGAGTTTGAGAAAACAAACATAATCACCCATTAACATAAAATATCATGATGTATTGGGTTTATATTTTGTTGCAGACCAAGCCTTAAAATCAATGTGGGATTGAGTTTTTATATCGATATGAGGATTTTAAAATCATTGAAATAATTTCAAGATGCAAATATTAACAATATTTGATTTAAAATAATAAGGCATGTATGGAAGTTTGTTTTAAGAGGATTTTTTATATTTTTAATCCATATAAAAGGATAGGGGAGGTTGTGAAAAAAAATTAAGTTTATATGCAGATATGAGGACTTTAGAGCTGATCTGGAGCCTAGGAAAAGACCCAGCAGATTACTTACTTAATGTGGATTAAACATGCTACATGTAGAAGTGATTTAATGAATGATATAGAATATGAAATGCAATTTGGTAAATGAATAGGAAAGAAAGAATAAGGTAACGATAGATTTAAAATTATGATAACAAAGTTGTATTATGTTAAGTCCTGTATAGTTTGAGAGATAAGATGTTACTGCAAGGCTTCCTGACTCTATTCCTATGTTTGGTTCAACACCATGTATTTATGCCTAAAAAGAATAGAAGTGTACATTATTATACGATGCAGGAAGATGAAACATCAATTGAACCATTACAATAGTTGGTAATAATTACTTCATAATAACCAATTATGATGATGTCACTTATCATCATTATTGATAGGCCATTGAATATAGTACTAACACTATAGTGGATGTGCAATAATGTAGAAATGGATTTGAAAGGAATCCTTTTACATGTAGGTGTTGAACCCACTAACACAGTTATTGATGTAAGTGTAAATTTGGGCATACAACTATGGTAATATATGGTATGAATGAGTGACCTAGATATTCCTAGATTAATTGCCCCTCCTTGAATAACAATGGTTCCCATTTTTTTTAGTTTCAAAAAAAGATGTGGAAACAAATTTTCAACCTACACTTCTAAACATCATTTTCCGTGGGAAAGCACTTGACTTGATTTGATGATCTCTAAGAGAGGGATCTCTTATTGATGTGTCTGTTTGATCTGAACATCAATGACTTGATCATATACTACTTGAACACTACAATATATATTGGTCTCTATCTATTGGAGAGTCTCTACAATATATGAAGTATCCAACAAGGGTGGAAAGTAATGCCACAAGAGTTATACATTGAAGATTGCATGCAACACAAGATTAGTCAAATGGTTGAGATCAAAAGGTTTATCTTCTCCTTTCTTGGTGATGGTGTATGGTCCATATTGAAGTGGATGAATCTTGTAGTAAGGTCCTATCAATATTTCCTTTTGTGTGTAGCATACTTAATCACCAACCTAAAAGGTGTGTGATTTATGATGCTTGTCATGACACTGATTTTACTTTGAATTTACCTGCTATGTATATAGAGACATGATATATTAATGTATATGGGTTGATAGAGATTCCAACATGTGGCACACATCTCCCTTAGTTATTAATATGGGTCCAATATATTAGGATAATGGAGTAACTTTTGGAATTAGTGTATTGGGTAATCGTCGGCCTACATTGGGATTAAGAGGTTACAGATCCATTATTAGTTAGATAGAGGTCTATATAAACGAGATTATTATCATTTTAAGGAATCAAGTAAGCATTGAGTCTTCTATTGTAATAGGATATTAGAGTTTGTCCCTTCGAAGAGAAATTATGGAGTTATTCCTTCCTAAAAGAGTATTGTATGGTGTTGCCCTACCTTAAGGGTATTCTATTTTTGATATATTGATTATTTGGACACCTTGGTCTACCAATATATATTTTATTGAGTTGATCTACATTATGTTCTGCATATTTTCTAATTATTATAAGTGTGGATCATAACAAGTGGTATTAAAGCTTCGATTTGGGCAATTTGTGTGGAGCAAAACCCTAGTTCTTTAGAATCGTCAATATCTTTCAATCCATTATGAATTTTTATGCAATTTTTTAAATTGGATATAAAGAATATTTCAAGGAATTCTTAGTAAACAAATTGAGCCTTTTTGATCAGTTTCGAGGCAGTTATTCATATTTTAGGTTTTGTACTCATTTCATCATATCTTTCAAAATATAATAATTTTTTTGGTAAAATTTTTACCGATGCTGTATCATAATATAGGAAAGATACGAATAAAATTTTAGATTTTTTTAAGGTCTTTAATATAGGAAAGATACGAATAAAATTTTAGATTTTTTCAAGGTTGTTAATATATTCACTCTATAGACCAAAATTTATGAAATGTTTTCACAATTTTTTTACTGAACTTCCAATATCATAAGATGAAGCTACATTCAAAATTTGGGACTATTTTGATTAGCTTTGAATGAGTTATTGACATGTTAGGGTTTCATGAACCCTAGTTTTTTTTGTGGATCATGAAGTTGCAAGTATTTTCAGGGGAGGATGATATTGATGCTAGAGAATGGTGGCTCTTTTTTAAGGAGAATAATACTCCAAATTTTTTATGGCAAACATAATTATCTCTTTCTATGTCTGAGCCTGTACAACACTGATTTAATTAATTGAGATTCATATAAAAGTCTTCTTCATGGGAAGACATGGAACATGTCTTCTTAGATCAATGGGATATAAAAGAAAAAGTGGATGAAGAAAATAATGATGGTAATGAAGATGCTAAAGAATAAAAATTAGTGGAAGAAAATAATGACAATGAGGAAGAACATGCAAGTGAATAAGAAGAAGGAGAATAATTGGATGATAAGGGTTCAAATAATTTGGTTCTAAAAAAATCCAAGTCAACTTTTCAATTTCATGGATGCATTCAAAAGAAGAAGATTGTTGTGTCCATAAACCCTATCAAAAAATATAAATTTATCAACATGAATGTGGCTAAGCATCTACATGTTCAAGCAAAGACTATCAAGGAGGTTCAAGTAGATGGTAAGAATATTTGAGTTTTTAAAGATTTGAAACATATTATGGAAAAATATGTTTTGCATTCATATTTTTATGCTTTGGATATGGATGATGTGGATATGGTTCTTGGATATTCATGGTTAGAGACTTTGGGAACAATCAATATTAATATTTATAAGAAGTTCATAAAGTTTTGGTATAAAAAAAAGAAGGTCACTTTATAGGATATCATAGTGGGAAAGGCACCAATAACAGTCAAGGTAGATCATGAGGATGAGATTGAAATAGGTGATGAAGAGTATGTAAAAGATTCATATGAATACATAGATGAATAAATAATACAATCAAATCAAAACATTTAATATACTTAAGAGACAAAGGAACCACCAAAGCAAAATGTGGAAGAGGTAGAAGAAAAGGTTGATAAGATCAAAGTATCAGAAAAAGTTGAGGTATATAGACACCCACATCATCATGAGAGGAAACAATCATAGAACCATGTGCGGGAGTGTCATAATAACAAACACTCTGTCTATATAAGAAATCAGAGTTCCAATAACTATGGCTATGCATGGAAGCCAAAGAATACCTATTATGGTCATGTATGGAATCATAATAGTGCAATGAAATATGGTACATGAAATCATAAGAGGAATAATTATGCATGGACACCAAAACAATACAATTATGATCATGAATGGAATTAGAGGAGAAAAATGAAATTTGAAAACAAGCTTGAAGAGATATCACCTACCAAGATCACATATGAATGGATAGATTATTGAGATTGGAGATAAGTGTGCAATGATTTGAAACACATTCATTATTTGGTTTTTCCTATGTTACGGGGATGAAACATGTCAAGGAGGGAAGTAATGCTATGTATCTAGGGACATGATATATTAATGTAGATGGACTGATGGAGATGCCGACATGTGTCACACATCCCTCTTAGTTAGTTATATAGAACCAATATATTAGGATAATGGAGTAACTTATAGAATTAGTGTATTGGGTAATGGTCGACCTACATTTGGATTAAGAGGTTACCCATCCATTTTTAGTTAGATAGAGGTATATATAAAAGAGATGATTATCATTATAAGGAATCAAGTAAGCATTGAGTCTTATATTGTAAGAGGATATTAGAGTTTATCCCCTCGAAAAGACATTGTAGAGTAATTCCTTCCTAAAGGTGTATTGTATGGTGTTGCCCTACCTTAAAGGTATTCTATTTATACATATATTGATTATTTGGACACCTTGGTCCACCAATATCTATTGTATTGAGTTGATCTACATTATATTCTGCATATTTTCTAATTATTATAATTGTGGATCATAACAAGTGGTATCAAAGCTTCAATTTGGGCAATTTGTGTGGAGCAAAATATTAGTTTTTTGGAATCATTAATATAGTTCAATCCATTAATAATTTTTGTACAATTTTTTTAATAAATATAAATGATATTTCAAGGAAGTCTTAGTAAAAAATCAAGCCCTTTTTATCAATTTTGAGGGAGTTATTCATATTTTAGTTTTTATACTCATTTCATCATATCTTCCAAAATATAAAGAATTTTTTGGTGAAATTTTTACTAATATTGTATCATAATACATGAAATTTAAGGTCAAAAATTTCAGATTCTTTTGATATGTTTGGAGTGAGTTATTACAATTTTAATGTTGTTAATATATTCGCTCTATAGACCAAACTTTGTGGTTTTTTTTCACAACATTTTTATAAGAGTTCAAATATCATAATATGAAGTTATAGTCAAAATTGGGGACTATTTTGATCAATTTTGAATGAGTTATTTACATTTTAGGGTTTCATGAACCCTAGTTTTTTTTGTGGATCATGAATTTGTAAGTATTTTCAGGGGAGGATGATATTGATGATAGAGAATGGTGGATAATTTTTAAGGAGAATAATACTCAAACAATTTTGTGGCAAAGACAATTGTCTCTTTCTTTGTCTGGGCCTACATAACATTGGTTTAATCAATTGAGCTTCGTATAAAAGTTTTCTTCATGGGAAGACATGGAATAGGTCTTCCTAGATCAATGGGATATAAAAGAAAAAGAGGATGAAGAAGAGGAATAAAATAATGATTGTAATGAAGACGAGAATGAAGATGATAAATTAGTAGAATAAAATAATGACAATGTGAAAGAACATGTAAGTGAAGAAGAAGAAGAAGAATTGGATAATAAGGGTTCAAATAATTTGGTTCTAAAAAAATCTGAGTCAATATTTCAATTTCATGGATGCATTCAAAAGAAGAAGGTTGTTGTGTCCATAAACCCTATCAAAAAATATAACTTCATAAATATGAATGTGGCCAAGCATCTACATGTTCAAGAAAAGAATATCAAGGAGGTTGAAGTAGATGGTAAGAATATTCGAGTGTTTGAAGATTTGAAACTTATTATGGAAAAATATGTTTTGCATTTAGATTTTTATGCTTTGGATATGGATGATGTGGAGATGGTTATTGGATATCCATGGTTAGAGACTTTGAAAACAATCAATATTAATATTCAGAAGAAGTTCATGAAGTTTTGGTATAAGAAAAAGAAGGTCAATTTACAAGATATCATAATGGGAAAGGCACCAATAATAGTCAAGGTAGATAATGAGGATGAGATTGAAATATATGATGAAAATCATGTGAAAGATTCATATGAAGTCATATATGAAGAAATAATACAATCAAATCAAAACACTTCATCTACTCAAGAGACAAAAGAACCATCAAAGCAAAAGGTAGAAGGGGTATAAGAAAAAGTTGATAAGGTCAAATTATAAGGAAAAGTTGTGGTATATAGACACCCACATCATCATGAGAGGAAAAAATCATGGATCCATGCAAAGGAGTGTCATGATAACAAGCACTTTGGCTATATAATAAATTAGAGTTCCAATAATTATGGCTATGCATGGAAGCCAAAGAATACCTACTATGGTCATGTATGGAATCAGAGTAGTGCAACAGAATATGGTACATGGAATCATAAGAGGAGTAATTATGCATGAACACCAAATAAGTATAAATATGATCATGAATAGAATCAGAGAATCACAATGGAATTTGGAAACAATCTTGAAGAGCTATCACCTACCAGGATCAAGATGGATGGCTAGATGATTGAGATTGGAGATAAGTTTGCAATGATTTGAAGCACACTTATTATTTAGTTTCTTCCTATGTTTTGGGGATGAAACATGTCAAGGAGGGAAGTAATGATATGTATATAAGGACATGATATATTAATATATATGGATTGATGGATATGCCAACATGTGGCATATATTCCTCTTAGTTAGTTGTATGGGTCAAATATATTAGGATAATAGAGTAACTTGTGGAATAAGTGTATTGGCTAATAGTCGGCCTACATTGGGATTAAGAGGTTACCCATACATTGTTAGTTAGATAGAGGTATATATAAAGGAGATGATTATCATTTTAAGGACTCAAGTAAGCATTGAGTCTTCTATTGTAAGAGGATATTGGAGTTTATCTCCTTGAAGAGACATTGTGGCGTTATTCCTTTCTAAACGAGTATTGTATGGAGTTGCCCTACCTTAAGGGTATTCTATTTTTGCATATATTGATTATTTGGACACCTTGATCCACAAATATCTATTATGTTGAGTTGATCTACATTATATTCTGCATATTTTCTAATTATTATAAGTGTGGATCATAACATTACCTATTTCAAAATGGCTATTGTTGTATATGTTGAATGTGTGTAATGAATTGGGAAACTTTATCAACTTAATTTTGAATTGAATGAGTTTCTAATATTATTGGTGGAATAATATAAGCTACGTCAATTGGTGCCAAAGGCTGAAAACTCAACCAAACTTGAAAATGGCTTGTGTGTGGTAGAGCTATTCAAATATTTGTTCTAGTTGTGTTGAATGAAAGGAATAATTTCATCCCAAGTACATTACTTCTCTAAATTGTACACTCTTAGAAGATGAACTATCATCCTATTAACCACTTTATTTTATCCATCAGTATGAGGATGGAAAGTGGTGGATTTTTTCTAGCTTTGTGTCTAACATATATCAAAGTGTTTTTAAGAAATGGCTCAAAATATTAGTGTTTGAATTATAAAATATATTTTATGGGATTATAAAGTGTATCCAAACATATTGAAAATAAAATTGAGCTATTTTTATATCTTATATAACTTTATTACAAGGTATGATAATTATCATTTTTTAGATTCTATTAACTACTACATATATGCAATCATTACCATGCTGATTAGTAGGGTAGCCTGAGAGGAATTCCATAGAAAAAAATTCCATGAACTCACTGAAATTGACATAGGTGTGTATAGACCTTTATTCTTATTGACTGACTTGGCTATGGCACATACGGTACATGACTTGATGTATTTGGATACATCAAACCTGGGCTGTGGCTAGTAGAAATACTTATGAAACACCACAAGCATTTTTTCAATTCCAAAATGTCTCACAACCTTAATGAAATCAGCCTCCCATATTATTTTTTGTCTCTTTGCCTCATGTAGAGCATACAAGTGCCCAAGATTGTTAAGAAGTCTACATTTCAAGTAAAAATATAGAAATCAATTACTACATAGAAAATTCCTATAAATATCTATAAAATCCATGTCAAATATATATAATTATGACCATGTGCTGACTTCATGTCCACATTTATCGAGTACATAAATGAGAGTTTGAACAAGAGGGTGGCTCAGGCAATCCAGAACTAGATTGTCACTTCCCTTCTTACGTTTGATGTTCAAATGGAACTACAAAAGATAAAAGACCATTTTTGATGTCACTCTTGTTGCAAATTATTTCGTGTCTGCAAAAATTGAATCAGGTTGTGATATGTGTGGATCATAGTCTCTTTGCCCAAGATATAATGTTTTCAATGCTTACATGTCTAAAAAATAATATAAAGCCCACAATCATGTGTCAAGTAGTTCCTTATCGATGCATTGACATTTTAACTATGGGAAGTAACTGGCTAACCATATTGAGTGAGGACTACTCTAAGTGCAAATTTAAAAGCATCTATCTTGAGCTCAATTGGTTATTGAAGGTATGGCAAAGTAAGTACTGGTGTAGAATAGAGTCTACATTTCAATTCCTTAAATATTTTCTATTATGTAGAAGTCTAGTAGAAATTTGTTTTAGCACCACCATGGGTAACTTTATTTAGAGACCAAGTCACGTGAGAAAAACCAAGTATAAATCTATGGTATAAATTTTACAATCCCAAAAATATACGAACCTCTATGAGATTATTTGGTTATGGCTAATCTTGGATGACTTGAATCTTGGTCAGATCCACATGAACTCCTTGTGCATCCATATTGTATCCCAAATATTGAATTTATGATATGGAAAATGAACATTTTTCCATGTTTTCATACAATTTTTGTTTCTACAAAGTTTCAATCACTTTATCTATATGGTGTAGAAGTTAATGCCATGTTTTGTTGAAGATTAGGATGTCGTTAAGGTAGATTAAAAAAAATAAAGTAGGTGAATGGCCTCAAAATGATATTCATCATCCACATGAATGTGGATATGGCATTGATCAAGCTGAAAGGCATGACTAATCATTCAAACAAACCTTATTTAGCCTTGAATTTTATCTTCCATACATTATAAGATCAATAAGAATATGATGATACCCAAATTTGAGGTTGATCTTAATGAATTATTTTGCACCTTGGAGCTGGTCCAAAAGGTCCTCAATCCTTGGAAGAAGATAACAATTTTTCACTATGATCTTATTGAGTGCTCTGTAATCAATTTAGAGCCTCCATGTACCATCCTTATTTGGTGCAAACATAATTGAACTACCCAAAAGTGATGAGATAGGCCTGATATGTCTTTTATCCATGATTTCATGGGCTTTATTCATTCCCTAGAAATTATTTTTGGTATGAAGAAGCATTATGAAGATGTAATCTAGGGATCAAATCGATAATTTGCTTTATTGCATAGTGGTAGGTACTTTTTTTGGTAGCTAGAACACATGTATCCTTCCAAATTGAGCTTTAATGTGACTTTCTATGTTGACGTTGAAGGAACTATAGTAACCGTAGGTACCACAAATAATTTATTACATTCATATCTTACCATCAAAAGCATGAACTTCTTATTAGATGTGACTAAATTATTACACTTCTTGGTGCTAATGCATGATAGGTTTGGAACTACTTGTGGTATGTAGTATCTTAAATCACCAATATTTATGAAACATTTATAGGATTTTCTTCATATTATTCATGTCAATGAAAAATATATAGTTTACTAAGTAGAATATCACATACCTCTAATGGATCTATAATCGTACCTCCTGTGACCCTACTCCCTATGATTGCATATCAACTCACGTGTAGAATATCAACCTTAGTTATCTTAATTCAAGACATTTTCCACTCGCATGGAACCTTTCCATGTCATATATCCATCCCTAGACATCCATGACACCTCATTGACCCTTTTATGCATTGATAGGCCTTCCAGATGCCCCTTGGGGCCCTTTCAAAAGCATGGTAACCACTTGAAGTGGGATTTTGACCCAGGGCATGGATTAGGGAGTAAACCCATAGCCTAGGCCACATGTTTCCTTCAAAAAATCCATGGCCTAGGCCACAACCTAGGTAGAACATGTAAAAAAGGGGCCAGTTTGGTCTCACAGCTAGAAATAGGCAGTTTTTGGCATTTGTCAGATTAAGGTTGCCATATATGATGGTCTATCATTAATTTTTCCCTCCATCTCCTAAATTTTTTTCTCTAATATTTTATTTTTATCATCTCTCTCAAATCTTTTGGTGCCTTCTTGAATTTCACCTGGTTCATTCTTGGCATACTTAGCCTTCATTGTGATAGGGGATGCCCTACTGCTCTACAATTCATTTTGGTGATTCACATTTATCTCTACAATGTTCTTGAAGCTTTTTGGTTGCTCCTAGCTCCCTCAAGACTCCATTTCACTTGTTCTTATGCTCCATACATTGGCTCTCTCATAGTTAGTAGCTTCTCCTTCACCTTCTCTACTACTTTTGGCTTCTGGTTTGGACTTAGCTCACACACAACTTGATCCTCCTCCTTCCTTGATTCCTAGCTTGGATAATCGGTTGGTAGAAATTATGAACAATAATTTTGAGTTTGATATGAGGTGAATTTTCTATGCAAAGTGAAATTTTTATTTGTTTATAGTAGCATATATGCTAGGTTTTGATTATTTTAGTGATTTAGTTTATTTAGGGCATTATCTAGGATAATTTATAAAGTTTTTCACATTTTTATGTGGTCAATAATATCCTTAATTACTTGAAAATATCTTTCATTACATGTCATGCTTTCTTTAGAAACTTTTCTCATTGCATAGTAGAATCCTAAATGTTCAAAATAGTCTATACATTTGCATAAACAATTTCCTCTTTTGTTAAACTAGAAAGTTGCATTATTAAGAAATAATAGTGTTGAGAATAAAAAATTAGCTTAGGATTAGATTAGATAGTCTCTTGCACCCTTGATTGAAAATGTTTTTGCTTCCTAAAACATCTTTCATTTGGCCTGAAAGTGCCTTCTCTTCTAAGCTTATGCATCATTCGATGGCTCTCTTTATTCAACATTGTCATTTCCATAATTTGTATGCAAGTAGATTTTTAGTTCCAAATGATTTCTTTACTGTGGTTATACCCATTAGATATACTTTCATCCTTTGTGTGCTTGATCATGCTAACCCTAATCTAGTTTATAAGTCTTTCTATAGCTTGGTGCAAGCCAACAAACCAGATAGACTATACAGATCTCTAGTAGCCCATAGAAAGCCTGAGTTTTTTAGCCTTCTAGGTGTTTGTTTAAGTATCCTGCATACCCCCTACCAAACACTAGTGGTTTCATTCAGATTCTTGGAGCTACAAGATCAATGTCACAAAGGAATGCATCTTAAAAAGGCTTGATGATATACACTACTTAAGACTATTGAGTGGTGCATTTCTCAAATCCTGTACTAAACCATCCAATGGAGTGTGGTCGAGGTGATGCATCAATGGTAATTTTAATATATGAAGTGCTTTAGGATAAATTAGGTTCAAAAATGAAGTTTACTAGTTGGGCATTGATCCACATCTTAGAATGAAATAATCTTTTTGCTTCCTCTATTTACACAATGTAAGTAGGTATGTTTTTGGTACCCACCATGGCACTAGGCTTAGATTATATGATATTTTTACCTTTTTATAATGTTATAGTGACAATACCTATTGATTCAAGTTGTGTACACAAGTTTTCCTGGCATGACATTTCTCATTAGAATGACTATTGGAGTTGTGAACTTAACACCGCTTTCCAATCTCAAACTGCTTAGTCTGATCATTTGATAGTTGTTTCTTATTATTTGGTGGTTGTTTGGAGTTGTTTTATGATTTCAAATTCTTCTTGGAAGATTAAATTACTGCTTGGTTTGAAACTTTTAATATTTTATCTTAGTCTTAAACTTAGCCTTTGATTCAAACTTGCAAGCATATTTTTAGTCTTCCCTGATGGAGGAGATAGTTGAGAAATAATATATGAGGTCTCAATCTTGACCTATACTTTAGAATGAGATTCTACTTCGAATCTTGAATCCCAAGTTTGGACACCAAAGTATGGAAAATATATGTATATTATTGCACATACTGCTCTTTGCCTTTATACAACTGAGAAAACTTAATGTATTCATCATCATAGTTTCCAATAAGACAATAGGTCATTTTGAGTGCTTCTATGAAACCATTCCACATGTCTACAAATGTGTTTAAACTAAGATCTTCTTTGTGTGAAGTGAAATAATTTTCCCACCATTTCTTAACAGATAAAGAAATTTACATAAGAGAAAACATGAGTTTATATTAGTTGAAAAAGTGATTTACCATGTAGTATGAAAATATGACATTAAGTCAGTTATCTAGTGCATCTGCATCAATTTTACCTTCAAACATAAGAATTTCTAGATTGAATTGTACCTTGTATGGTGTTTGTGCAAATGGTCAATGAGAATGAGAGGCTATAGGAGAAGTCCACTATTTGAGGAGTAAAAAGTGATCAATAATGCTCACTTGTTCATGTGCATGGCACTTCCAAATATTATCATCGTCTTGGTATGCATCCTCTATCATTTTCTAAAACATCTCTCTAGTTGGTGTCATTGTAGATTTGTTTCCCATTTTATGACGTGAAGGAAGGTATGACGAAGGGTTATGAGTCTTGAGCCCTAACTTCCTATAATCAGACCTCATATGTATGATTATACAAACAAATGAAGAAACTTCAAAGACACAATGATACCATTCAAGATTAATATGAAGTGTGTATTTACTCTGATACCACTGATCTAGAGCCTAAGAGGAGACCTGGTGGACAAAATAATTAATGTGGATGAAATACAAACAAATGAATAAACTTCAAAGACACCATGATACCATTCAAGATTAATATGAAGTGTGTATTTAATCTGATACCATTGATCTGGGGCCTAGGAGGAGACCCGGTGGATAAACTACTTAAAGTGGATTAAACATGTTATGTTAGAATATATTTAGTGAATGACAAAGAATATGAAATGTAGTTTAGTCAAGAAAAAGGAAAGAAAGAACAAGGTGATAATAGATCTAGAATTGTAAATGCAAAGATGTATAATGTTAAGTCATATACAATCTGAGAGATCATATGTTGTTTTCTGTAAGTCTTCCTAACTCTATTCTTCTATGTGGTTTGGTACAATGTATTGTTATCCTAAAAATAATGGAAGTGTATATTATTATAAAATCTAAGAATATGAAGCATTGATTGAACCATTAAAATAGTTGGTAACAACTGCATCATAACCACCAAGTGCAGTGATGTCACTTAATGTCATTACTGATAGGTTAAGAAATACAGTGTTGACACTATAACAGTTGTGAAGTAATGTAAAAATAGATTTTCAAGGAATCCTTTTACATATAGGCATGAAACCCACTAACACAATGAATGACAATATTACCAGTGTTGGGAAACTAAGCCACATGGTCTAGGAAAGACAATTATCACAAAGTTGCAAGGGGGATAGGTGGCCTATTAAACACAAAAAAATTAAAAAAAACAATTATGTATGAGTTATTAAAGCATTAAAAGCCATCAAATAAATCTTAAAACTAAACTGGATAGATGCCCTTCCTCCATTTCATCTAAATAAATAATTACCCTAACCATATTCAGTAAAAATATTCTCAATGCATTTTATCACTATTACTGAACCATCATACTCACCCTAATTCTTAATGGTGAAACCATTGAGTGCATGTTGCTTGTAGATCCAAATATATATACTTATATAATTGTCTTTTTAAGTCTTACAACATATTATGTTTTCATAACACCTTGCAATTGAGGTGAATTGTCACAAAATAATACACCAGATACATTATAACATAAAGTGGTTTAGAATATTTTAAATGTAATTAGTAAATATCAGAGTACAAAATTGCATTCCAAAAATAAATAAATAAATACTCAAAATTGATTAAACAAACTTAAAAGTGTGAATATCTTGATAATCATAACAACTTATCAATACGAATGTCGGTTCATTGTTTTGTATCTTCCACCTATTTTTTGATGTGGCATTAAATAATGCATCGTTGTTATGAAGCTTTAAATATAGAATTTTTAGAAACGTGGAAGTAACGCAATTAACAAAAATATAAATTGCCAAATGTTATAATTTCATCATGTCTTTCCATAAACTATTTTGTAGTGTTTTTTAAATCATTTATTCAATTAATGAAACATAAATATCAATGATGATATGTTACGAGTTCGAACGCGAAATGTAAGATAGTTGAAGGAAGCTTCTAGAGACCTCATTTTTTCTGCATTATCTACGTATCTAATTCATCCATCTTCCACTTATATTTTCATATCATCTTTACCAGTAAAGTCGGCCTTGCATTCCTTTAAATATATGTGGACAAACCTTATATAATAGAGGAATTAAATGCTTCAAAAGGATCCAATAAATCTAGTGAAAATGGATCAAACACATTTGACCATCTCTTATCGAGGAAGCTTGAAATGAAAAACATTTTGCAACAACTCACAACTAATACAATGTTTTCTCAATTTCACTAAAAAGTTTCTTGTCTGTCAAATAAACCAGAACCCTATAACCACAAATGGAATGGTATGAAATAATTTCTGTGTAAAACCATTGTCTTCCACATTGGCTCATTGCGAAACACATGCATGTCACCAACAAGAAGAACCCTCCACGCTCCATGCCTTTATTTTTTACTTGAAAGGATGCAATTTTATTTAATAATTAAAAAAATGTTACTAAAAATTAAAAAGAAAAACTTTTTTAAATTATAATTACATGAGAATTATTTATATATATATATATATATATATTAGTATATTGTTATTATAATAATATGATATTTATAAAATATAGTATTAATAATAATATATTATTATATATTATAAAATATAATAATAATAATAATAATAATAATAATATTGTTGTTGTTATTATATATATTTTTAAATTATATATACTATTATACATATTTTATATAATATATTATATAAAATAATAAATAGTAATTTATATATAAACAATATTATATTATTATATATAATTTATTATTGTATATTAATATACATAGTAATATAAGACCGAACGGAGCTTACGGGTTCAACAAGTAATTTCAAATCTAGCTTTCAGCAAGAAGGCCTTGAAGTTCGTCAGAGCCTAGAGGAACAAGGGGAATCTCACACAAAAGGTCTCAAAATCAATGTGGGCCTACAATAACTTCGTGGGGCCTCCCTTATTGAGGTCAAATAAGGAACCACACTTTTTTGTGGTTACTAATAAGGAAGCTAGATCTTAGGTGTAGAGAGTAGTAGGAGTTGGCTTGGTTTTGAAGTAGGGGGAGTCACAACTTGCTTCTTTCATTGAAGGAAGGAGAGAATTTTTACTTTTAAATTCCAAACAAAGTTATTATCAATAGAGCTAACAACATAATGAAAAATGCCCTTGTAGGTAAGTTTCTCACTACTCATCTTAACATTAATTTTTGTAGAGATTGGACAACCAAGAAATGGAAGCCCAAGGGTCACATGGATATCTTTACAATGGTAAACATTTTATTTCTCATTTCCTTCTCTAGTAAGGAAGACTTTGCCACTTCCTTGTTGGAAGACCCCTTAGTTCTTGGGAAAAATAAACCTTTATTTGATGAAGTGGAAAATTGATTTCAATCCCTTTAAAAAGAACATTAAATAGGTACCCATTTAGGTCAGGGCACCATGGATGCCACTAAAATTTTGGGAAGAAGTGATCTCTAGTATCACTAGAGCCATAGGATAGCTTATTGGCTTTGATCATATCACTAAATCTAGAAAAATATTAATTTTTATTAGGTTTTGTGTTAGCGTGTAGTGTGAAGCAGTTCTTATTCCTTGCATCAAGCTATCTTCAAAGCATGGAGAGTGTAACCAACATATAGAATATGAAAGTAAACCCTTACTCTATCATACATGCAATAAAAGGGGCCACGTTTCTAAGGACTACTTAGGATTTTAAAAAGAAAGAAATGTATGGAAAAAGAAATTAGAAAGTGTAAATCCCTTTGGAGTGGAAGGAAAGTATATTATGGGCTTAACTCAAGGAGAAAACATACAATCTCAGAAAGTGGAAATAAGAGTTCAGGAGGAGGAGGAGGAGCTTATAGAGCCTCCAGGAATGGAGCCTATAAATCTCATGGGTGAAATTACCCAAAATCAGTATCAATAATTAGTTAGAAAAGGTAAGAAGGATATTAGAGCATGTCAAATAAATAATATAACTATGGAGAGAGGAGAAAGCTCTAAGTTGGAACAAATGGAATAAGGAAAATTAAATCACCAGGTAATGAACTTGAAAAAGTTGGAGGAAGCATCGATAAGTTCCCCTTTGAATGACCAAAGTCTAGTTGGTAGGTCCCCTAGGTTCATTCAAGAATCCAAGGAGAAGCCTCAAGAAAAGGGAAGGATAAAATTCCCCTACTGATAGATCAAAGGTCGGCAATTAAGTATTCAATAGTTAGCTAGGAACTCAACTAGGAAGTCTCAAGATAAGAGGTGGAAGTAGTGAAATGGTTTATTACAATATTCCAAAGTCTAGCTAAAAACCAGCCAACAATCAACTAACCGTTGAACAATAGATAATTGAGGAGTACATCTAAGAGTGATAATGTATGCATCAAAACTAAGAGAGGGAAATAAAACCATAAAGAGATCAGAATATTAGAAACATCAAAGGAAGTAGTTAGTGGTACCGAGAAACTCCTATAGGCTTTGAGGGCCCTTAGTTTTTCCAATCTTAAGTTGTGAAGGTAATATTTTAGAATGTGAGCAGTTTTAACAACCCTAATAAGCAAAGGATAGTTATTAATTTTATGATAACCCATCAACCAAGTATTATTATTTTGCAAGAAACTGAAATAAGTGATAGCAGTTTCTCTAGTAATAAGATCAATTTATGGAAAGATTCCTTTTATTCTTGTTTGAATGCAGAGGGTGCCTCATGGGATCTAGCAGTGCTTTAGAATCCTTTATAGATTAAAGTAAGGACTATTCTCAAACTAATCTCGAGAATAAACACCACCTCAAAACATTGTTTATAAATAAAGATGATTGTAAATCATGGATCTTATCAAACATTCATGCCCATAATTCTAGAGCGAGGAGAAAGAAAATATGGGAGGAATTATTATTTTTTAGGTATACATGTAAATACTTTCCCAGGATGGTGGTTGGAGACTTCAATATTTCCCCCTCTTTTATGGAAAAAATGAGAGGATTACAAGAATTTTTGAAAGTATGGTTAACTTGGCTGATTTCATTTCTAGTCATGGTTTGATTGACATGTAACTTGGGGAGGGGGGGGAGGGGAGGTGAAGGTTTACCTAGTCAAATAGGAAGTTGTGAGATAGTCTTATTTGAGAAATTATGCATATAATATATGTAATACACACAAGTAGAATCTATAATGTAAATTAATTAGCATAGCATACACAACCAGATCACATGAGGTAGAGATTAATGTGGAAAAATCTTGAAAAGTAAAAAACTTAAAAATATGATATTCATTTATATGAGAATCTATTGACCCCAACACAACCTTCATCCTTCTCACATATTCTCTTATAAACCTTCTTCACAAATCCTTTACAAGATATTTTCCATATGCAAATATCAATTCACTCAATTTTCTAAAGTGTATCAAGAATACTTTTTTTGGATAGATACAAAGGTTTAAAGGCCCCCCATCCTTTAAATAAAAAATGAGAAAAAAAATCCAACAAAGAGGGTCAAAAACTGAATGACAACTACTGAAAGAGCCGAAGGAATTGAACATTTTAGGAATTACAAGAAACAATCCAAAACATAGGTCAACATGAAAACACATACCTACTAAACTAGAAGTTGGACAATTGAAGATGCCTAGGTAAACAATACCCATTGGATGCCCATAAACAATGTTGAAAAACATGAAAGCTAAATTGTTGCCCCCTTCTCCTATGGAAAATAAGGGCCTTCATGTTCCACTGATATCCATTAACCATCAAGATCAAAGCATCTAGCTGTAATAATTTTACTTCAATTTTCCTTCCTTTGTGCTTATTGGGGCCACAATTTGGTTTAGAAATCAAGCAATCTTTTTGTGAGATGGAGAGCACTATTGTACTTGCTAATTATTCTTTAGACTCCTCAAGAAATGAAGCTTTAGAAACCATCAAGGAACTACTCCTAAGTTGTTTTTATTTATGGGAAGGGGAGACCCCCTCTTTTATACTATCAAAAAACCCTAATTGTTGAAGCTCTAAAAAACCATGCTAAACATCAAACAAAAAAGGAGAGGTGATATCCCTGATCTTAGGATCAACACTCGAAGCCTTCACCCTTTGGAAACCAATACTTTCAAGAAAAGACTACTTAGATCCTATAGAATCCAATAAAAGCCCTACACTAATAGCAATATGAAGATCCTTTCCCTATTGAATAGGAATTTTAACTCAAATGAAGGGAGATGACACCTACACATGACCATGATCTTTCTTAACCCATTTATATGAATTAATTGAGATGGCCCCTAAATGTCACTTCATTCTATAGTCCAAAATTTCATGCCTAAGATGGATACATCCAAAGCATAAATTGAATCCAAAGGCATCTTTAAGATGAAATGTTGATATAATGGTGTAAGGTTTTAGACAAGTCAATCATGGAACAAAACTGCACAAAACAATTTTGTAAAGCTTCTAAATCCTTATCAAAATGAACACAATCACCTAAAAGCCCAACCAAACATTAGAACAAACATGGTTTCCTCATCACCAATGGTAAATTATAGATTCAAACCCATACCGATGCTTTAGAAAGAACTACTAAAGATGGATCAAAAAAAGGAGACCAGTGGCATGGAAAAAACACATGCTTCCCTACAAACTGAGGGCCATTATCCTAAAGAAAATTCATGTCTTTCTTTGAATTATACATCACCTCTAAAAATCCATTTGAAATCTAATAAAAAAAATTGGAACAAGGATATTTTCCCAAGATGCTTGAGCCCACCCAAAGAGATCACTAATGAAAATCCTCTTACCCACAAGTCTGCAAATCAAAGCTTTGCTCCCAAAATTGAATTTTGCCCCATTGATTACATTATCTTCAAAAATAAGAGTTGGTTTCTCAATAAATAATGTCATGAAAACATCCTCAAATGACACTTTATCCATAAAAAGATATGATTTGGAGGCACCCAATGCCACTCCCCTAGGAAAACACTAGTCAGATCCACCTCTAACCCACCCTTAACCAATCCAACATCTACCGTAACCACAAGGTGCACCTCTAGGGAATGGCAATCCACTAGATGAAAAGCTCAGTTAGGGTTAACACATTCTATCCAAGCCCTACAAAAATCACCACAATAGTGATATGGATTTAAAAAATTTGAGCAATCAACATACACCAAGCTAGGGTAGTTTTCTTCAGTCAACAAGTTTATTGAGGAAACTTGAGGTCTTCCCAGATTGCAAAGAGTCTTCTTTTCTTGATCTCCTTATCCTAAACCCTATCTCTACCCTTTCCCCAAGACACATGATGTTTCAACTGCATCCCTCCCCTCCTGATGTGAAATGTCCTCCCAAGCCTCTACCTCTTGTTGTCATTTACTGCTCCTTCCTCACAATTGATCCTGCCCACAAAACTGCTCCTTGAATAGAGCCCTCTAAAAATAAATTTTTATCAAGAATATATTTTACCATAAGAGTAAAATTCTATTTATAATAGTAATGATGGGAGGTGATTGTTGTAACCAATAGTTCCAACCTTCATCGAAGAACTAATTCAATAAGTAATAATATATTTTATTATTGTATTTACATGAAGTTTTAGCGTTTGTTAAATATAATAATAATAAATTTATTATTTTACCAAGTAAAGTATTAAGGGTCCAATAATGATAATCACATAACATTAAATGTTCCATCACTGATCCTTAATGTTAAGTGGGGATACATGTCATAGTCACCTTAATAAAAGAAATATACTATGTACAAATTTGAAAGATTTAAAAACTTTCATCATGACAAACATCACCTTTTAAAATTAAAAAAATTATAATACATAAACTATGTAAAGTAAGTTTAGGCTAGCATGATTGTGAGATTACATCTCACAGTTTCTCATGAATAATCATTTAAGCATTATTCGAGCCTTTTATAACATGAGGACCTCCATTACAATACGTTTTTAATTATTAAGATACAAAATAAAAATTTCAACATAAATTTTGTAAGAGTCACATAATATGATATATTACAATGCTTTACAATGGGAAGAAGTATATAGAAGAAGAATGAACATGTGGTTGTTAGGAAGTGACAATGTCATACATACTTCCCTTCAATAGCAAATCTGAAAGGCCCAACATTGCTTGAAATTGATAAAATTTTGTAGCATTATGTGGTTTTGTGAAGATACCTACTAATTATTCATTTGTAGGATAGAATTATAATTCAATATCACCATTGATAACTTTTTCTCAAATAAAATACACATGAACTTCAATATGTTTAGTTCTTTGGTGTTGTAATAGATTTTTTTCAAAGTTATAAAACTTTAGTTATTACATAGAAGGGTGGTACTGTGAGACACATTCAAATGAAATTCTCCTAACAACTTTTGTAACCACATTAAACTAATTAAATTAAGTTTAAGCTATCATGATTGTGAGACTACATCTCATAGTTTTTCATGAATAATCATCTAGGCATTATTCGATCCTTTTATAACATGAGGACCTTCATTAAAATATGATTTTAAGTATTGAGGTAAAAAATTAAATCTTACACATAAATTTTAAAATAATCACATTATGTGATATATTACAATAGTTTATAATGGGAATAAGTATAGAGAAGAAGAAAAAACACATGGTTGTTGGGAAGTGACATTGTCATGCATGCTTCCCCTCAATGGCAACTCTGAGAGACCTAACATTGATTAAAACTAATAAAATTTGATAACACCATATGGTTTTATGAAAATATCTACCATTTATTCATCTGCAAGATAAAACTACAGATCAATATCATCATTGAAGATTTTCTCTAAGATAAAATGCACATGAATTTTAATATGTTTAGTTCTTTGGTGTTGCATTAGATTTTTCTCTAGAGCTATAAAAATTTGGTTATCACATATAAAAGTGGTACTGTGAGACACATCTGAATGAACTTATCTTAACAATCTTTGTAGCCACATGGTTTCTTTAGCAGTTTTCATAACACTTATATACTTTGATTTAGTCAAAGAGATAGAGACAGTAGGTTACTTTTTATTGCTCCAATTGATATCATCTATACTAAACTTAAACACATATCCATAAGTAAATTTTTGATATATAGTATCACTAGTATGATCAACATCATAATAACCATATAATCTAACATTATCAATGAAAGAATAAATTAAATCAAAATTAATAATTTTTTTGATATAATGAAGTATACATTTAATTAAATTTTAATGATCCAAATATGGATTCTACATAAATATATAAGCAACACCAACCACATATGAAATATCTGGCCTAGTAATGGTTAGATAAATCAAACTACTAACAATTTGTCTATATAGAGCACGATTAATTTTTTCACATGCATGTTTTAGATCAATTCCAACTTCAATAGGAGTAGATGTAGATTTACAATCAAACATATTAAACTTAACAATAAAACTATGTGCATACTTAGATTGTGTTATAACAATTGAATATTTATCTTAAAATATAAGCATTCTTAAAAAATGATAAAAAATACCTAAATCAGTCATTTCAAATATTTGCTTTAGTTTATCCTTATATTTATAATTTAAACTAATTAGACCACCAGTAATAAGATCATCAACTTATAATATAATTAAAATAATATGATTATTTTTAATTTTTACAAAAAAATCATTATCTAAATAATAGTTAGAAAAACTAATTTCTTTAAAATAACTAGTGATCTTAGAATACCAAATTCTAGGAGCTTGTTTAAAATATACATAATTTTTTTGAACTCACAAACATAATGATCTTTG
The DNA here is from genome assembly GCA_037957365.1 of Torreya grandis. Taxonomy (NCBI): domain Eukaryota; kingdom Viridiplantae; phylum Streptophyta; class Pinopsida; order Cupressales; family Taxaceae; genus Torreya; species Torreya grandis. The sequence goes on from JARHVA010001624.1 coordinate 2,348,103, forward strand.
TTAGGATCAATGAAACCTTTAAGTTAAGTCATATAAATTTTTTCTTCTAAATCATCATTCAATAATATATATTTTAACATCCATTTGATGTATAATCTAACCATTTTAAGTTACAAGAGCAATGATTAATCTAATAGTACTTTTTTTTTTACATGAGTAAATATTTCAACATAGTCAATTATAAGTTTTTTATTAAACCCACAAGCGACTAATCTTGATTTGAACTTGTCAATTTTACCCATTAAATTATATTTAATTTTATAAAGCCACCTATAACCAACACTATGTTTTTTAGGCAAAAGTGAGACAAGATCTCAAGTATGATTTTTAATTAAAACATTATACTCAATTTGTATAACAATTTTGTATCTATCATCTATAATAGTTTTATCGAAAGATTGAGATTTACATTCATACATAGTCATTTAAGCATAATAAAAATGTTGACTTATAGTTAATTTATTAAGATTATTAAGACTAGAAGATTGGATTAGAGATTTTGCCCATTTAGGTCTTCTAAATTAAAAATAAAATTCAGAAAGCTCCTCAAACTCTAAGTTATCCAAAATTGAATCAACTTTTTTTACGGCATATGTTTCTTCATAAGTAGAAACATGAGAGCTAGGTTAATCAAATGAAGAACATTAAAGAGGTTCCACAGAGGGCTCAAAAAAATATATTTTGAGAATAAAAATATTCTTATTCTCAATTATTTGTGTTTTAGATGGATCAATTTTTTTTAATCCTTTAGTTTTACCTCCATAACCTATACAAATGCAATAATAGGAAGTGGGATCAAACTTTTTTATTTTAACTTTACGAACAAAGATGAAAGTAGGGCTACCAAAGATCCTAGGATGAGCCACATTAGATTTCTTGTTAGACCATAATTATAAAAAAATATAAAGGTGAAATTTTTTAGTAAGGGATCTATTCATAATATACAAAATAACACTCATGGCTTTGACCCATAAGAACTTAGGAATATTTGTAAAATGCAACATTGTTCTAGCATTTTCTATAACGTTACAATTTTTTCTTTCAATAATACTATTTTATTATGGAAAATAAAGACTTGTTAATTCTCTTTGAACACCGCAACTAATGTAAAAAATCAATTTTTTTAATAATAGATTCATCACTATTATCAAAACTTAATCTCTTAATAGAAAATTTAGAAATATTTTTAACAAAAGCTTTAAATTCTTTGAATTTAGAAAACACTTTAGTTTATTTTTAATGAAATATGACTAGATCATTCTAATATAATCAACTATAAAGTAACAATATATAAAGAATCATTAAGAGATAAAATTTTAAGAGGACCTTCAACATCACTATGAATCAATTTTAAATGATGTGATAAATTTGTATCATAATTTTTGTGAAAGAGGTTAGTATGTTGCTTACCACATAACCTGCATAAGTTTTATGATGATAAGAGATAGAAGGAAGACAAAAAATAATATTATAAGAAGATATATTATGTAAAATTATAAAATTAACATGTCCTAATTTTTCATATCATAATTAAGATTCATTCTTACTATGCAATGAAATACAACATGTAAGAAAAGCAGAGAAAATCTATAAACCATTCTTTTGAACACATTCACCAATTAAAGAACTAGATTTATTTCTAATGGATCAATAATTTTTAAGCAAAGTTATAATGAAATTATTATTAGTAAGTTGAGAATAAGATAAAAAAAAATTATTAAGTTTAGGTATATAGAAAACATCTTTAATAATAACATTTACAAATTTATCTTTTCTTTGATTATTTGCTTTTAAAAATGAATTATCTCCTAAATAAACATCTTCAAAAATATATTTAGTATCAGATAAAATGTTAGATAAAATTTTTTTATGGTGAGATGCATCACTATCTAAAATCCATTCTTTCTCATTAGAAATAAACAAAATAGCATATAAAGCAATAACATTATAATTATATTCTTGATTGTTGATCTAATTATAGTTTTGATTCTTCAGAGGTTTTGATTATATTTATTTTCTTTGTTATTTTTAAATATTTTATTATCTCTATCTTTGTTTTTATAATAATTTTCTCTTCTATGACCAAATTTACCACACATTACAATTTCCATTAAACACAGATTTATGATTCTTATTGCCATATTCTTGTTCTCATTTTTATCATTTGTAGAATTAGAGTTATATTTTTGGTTTCTATTGTTTTCAAAAATAAGGTTGAGAACGAGAAGTGTTTGAGTGACATTATTTTTATAATCAAAATTAGACATCACTTATACTTATTGAATGAGAAGTGTATATAAAATATTGAAGTCAAGAAATTCTCGCTCTGTTTAGTATTTTAAATTGAAATAAAATTATGATTTTTATTCATGAATAGTTAACTAAATAATTAAATACAATAATTGATTTTGAATTAGATTACAATTACATCCATATAATTGAGTTTTAATATTTTTAATTTTACCAAAGAAATTAACAAAATTTTCATCATATTTCATATGTGAAGTAAGAAATTCAATAATCAACTTAATAATATTAGAGAGATGATTGCCCTCATGCATAGATTTAGAGAGCATCCAACAATTTCTAGGATACTCTTGATATTGAATATGAAGTAGGATTTCATCAACACTTTGCAAGATAATCGACATAGCTTCTTGAAATTTTTATTGAAATTCATTTGAAAGCTCAGATGTAACATGTCATCTTGATGGGGATTTTTATGTCCCAACAACTCTATTCCAAAACTTTTCAATCATAAATTTCACTTTAATGCATATTTTTCATATATTATAATTAGACCCATTAAGCATTTAAAATTTATCAAGAACGAATTAGATGAAGCTATAACTTCCCTTTATATTGGACACTTCGACAATAAAAAGTTTAAGAAAAACCTTATTAATGTGATTTTATACTTTATTTGATAGTAAAATAAATTTATATTATAAATAAATATTAATTGTTCAATTTAATGTTGATTTGTTTTTTGAAAGATTAGGATAAAATAAAGTGTCACAAGTGTTGCAAAAATATATTAATATAAAAATTATTATTATTAATAATGAAAAAATATAATGAAAAAATATAATAAAAAATTTCAAATCAATAAAAAGATCACACCAACATGTTTGAAATATTTTTGTTGACCAATTTTCACCTCAGTACAATTTGTTCAACCATTTTCATGGAAAGTCGAACAACAGTTACAAGAACAAGTCATTTCAGAGGTCCAAAATTGCAAGAAAAGGAGGCTAAAGTGTTTTGGCTCTATTGTAGTGTATGTTGGGTTCTCCATAGGTCAAGTCTTAGCCCCTTGTAAACCCGAGTTACATTATCAGGACCAAGTCGAGTTCTCTGAATGACTCAACTTGTTAAAATTTCATGAGTAGAAGTAATCTAGGTTTATGAACCCAAATTACTCCTTCCAATGTTTTACGAATTTCCAACAATGCATGACTTCAGGGTCTTCAAGGAGCAAGTCTTATGAATTTGACAAGCAAAAGAAATCAAAAAACCAGAAATGGTCTTGATAATATCCCTCCCAAGTGTTCCTTTGGACTTTTTTGAAGGACAATTTGTTTGGGTAAGTGTCCCTTCAGACTTTTCTGAAGGGCACTTTTCTTCCCAAGTGACCCTTCAGAAAAATTCTGAATGGCACTTTTTAGCCCAAGTGTCCCTTTAAATTTTTTTGAAGGGCACTTTGTTATCCAAGTGACCCTTCGAAAAAGTTTCTAAGGGAACTTTTCTTCCCAAGTGTCCCTTCAAAAAATTTTGAAGGGCACTTTTCTTCCAAGTGACCCTTTGGAAAAGTTTTGAAGGGCACTTTTTAGCCCAAGTTTTCAAAGGGCACTTTATTATCCAAGTGACCCTTCACAAAAGTTCCAAAGGGCACTTTTCTTCCCAAGTGTCCCTTCGGACTTTTCTAAAGGGCACTTTTCTTCCAAGTGACCGTTCAAAAAAGTTTTGAAGGGCACTTTTCTTCCTGAGTGACCCTTTAGACTCTTTTGAATGGCACTTTATGCCTTCCCCAAGTGTCCTTCAAAATAATTTGCAGAACTTATGTAGATTTATTTTGTGAGGTAATTTTTGTTTATTAAAAAACTAATAGAGAAAAATATTAGAGGGTGAGAAGTCTAAAGTCAAGATCTTGTTTACAGTTCCTTATTTTAATGATTAAATTTATCCTCCTTTTGAAAGATTAAATTTATCCTTTTTAAGTGCTAAATTTGATGGCCATATTATGTATAAATTGAATACAAACCTTTGTAAGTCTCTCAAAAGATAAACTATATATTATAATAAATTAAGTATAGAAAAAATTGTAACAAAAAATGAGAGTATAGCGTATAAACAACCTATGGGGTCATAGGGCAAGACAACTATGAAATTTGAGGATGATATAATTAAAAAATATATTCAAAACTTTTTCATAGTTTTAAAATTATAAACTATATAATAAGGTCTATCAAAATATCATAACCACATCTATATTGGCCTTTCAAATATTTTTTTATTTCAATTGAAAAACTATGTCAACCAGAATATAATTTTTACCTTAAATAATTAAAAATAAAATATAGTATGATCATGAGGCTCTGTTGCATTTATTCAATTTATTCTGTGTATTGTTTAAAATAAGTATCTTACATGTCATTATTTTTTAGAAGAAATCAATTTCTTATTTATTTATAATAAGTATGTGGTTAAGATTAACTAGATAATATAATATGTTGAGTATAGCAAAAATAGTGAAAAAAAATTAGAGTATAGAGTATAAACTGACCGTGGAGCTATCGGATAAGATAACTATAAAAAGTGAGGATGACATAACTGAAAAAAATATTTAAAACATTTTCATTGTTTTAAAATCACAAACTATATAATAATGTCCACCAAAATGTCTTAGCCTTATCCATATTGGCCTTTCAACTATTTTTTTATTTCAATCAACAAACCATAACAACTAAAATATAATTATTACCTTAAACATTTAAAAATAAAATACAATATGATCATGAAGATTTGTTGAATTTATTCAATTTGTTCTTTATGTATTGTTTAAAATAAGTATTTTGCATATCATTATTTCTTAGAAAAAATTAATTTATTGTTTGTTTATAATAAGTATGTGGTAAAAACTACCCAGATAATATAATAAATTGAGTATAGCAAAAATTATGACAAAAAATCAGAGTATAGAGCATAAACTGACTACGGGGTCATAGGGAAAGACAACTATGAAAAGCGAGGACGACAAGAAAATATCTTTAAAAAAAAACTTTTTAGGGGACTTATCATTATATTTATTCATTGCACTGATCTTTACTTGTTGCATATTGATATGTTCACAAAATATAAGAAATAGGTATTTTCGAGTTAGTCAGAAATATGGTTGAAATAATCATAAGACTCTGTTGTGTATATTCATTCTGTTTAAAATAAATATATTGCATGTCATTATTTCTCAGAGGAAATGAGTTTTTGTTTTGTTTAAAGAAGTATGTGGTAAAGACCAACCACACAATATACTTCATTTTGTTTTATGCATTGCTTAAAAGAAGTATCTTGCAAGATATTATTTCTCAGAGCAAATGAGTTTCTTATTTGTTTGAAATAAGTATGTGGTAAAGATCAACCACATAATATAAATCATTTTATTTTTTGTACATTTTTAAAAATAAGTATCTTGCATGCCATTATTTCTCAGAGAAAATTAGTGGTAAAGTCCAATCAATAATATAATAGACAAAGTATAGCAAAAATTATGACAAAAATCAGAGGATAGAGTATAAATAATAAACTAACTATGGGGCCATAAAGCAAGACAAATATGAAAATTGAGGATGGAAAGTAAATACATTTAAAAATATATTTTTTAGGTAATTTATAATTATATTTATTAATTTCAAGAATCAAGATAGACAACTGTGCATACAAACGACTGCTCTCAGTTTTATGTTTGATTAAGAATATGTGTCTATAATAATTATAAACTCTATTATAAAGATGCATATGTATTTGAACATAAGTAAGTTGCTCGAATACATATGTGATGGTTTATCAATTTTTCTATTCATTGATACAAGCTATTTGTGGAAGCGAAGCTTTCGTAGTCGAAAGATTGAGATGAAAGGTTGAAAACAAAAGTGCAGACAATGTCTAAGCTAGTTTCCTTATGAATGCAACTGCAAGGTATGAATTTGTGTTTCTTTTGTTCTAAAGATTGAGACCAGTTATTTGCATGCATAGTCATCTATATTGAAACGAATAAATATAATGATAAGTTCACTAAATAACATTTATTTAAAGAGAGTTGCTCAAAACACTATATTTTAAATGTCTTAACCATATCCATAATTAGTAATGATAAGGTCTGCCAAAATGTCTTAACCATATCCATAATCAATAATGGACTTTCAAATATATTTTTATTTTAATTAACAAATTATGCCAATCAAAATGTAATTATTAGTTTAAGTGGCTTGTGTCCTAAATCACAAGTGGTCCTTAACACATCCATTATAAAATTGAGTAAAACAAACATGTTTTTCCTTCTATATGGTTTTAATGACTAAAAAACTTAATAATAAATAACTATAACTATAATTATAAACATGTAAGTTTAAATTTTTATGTCTTCAAGACTTCAAAACTTAAAAAAAAGATAACATTAAAAGAAGTTAATAACATAAATGACTTCACATCCTAAATTCTCACACCTAATGTATATTTTATTTCTAGCATTGAATGTGGTGTAGGTGTAATTAAAGCTAAAGGGATCAAGGTTGAGATCTTGCCCAAATTTTTAGTGAATTGGTGTTGACATATTGAAGGGTCAAGGCAAAATTTAATGTTGGTCCAACACCTCACCTGTGGGATTAATGGAAGTTGCTCAAATACATGTATGATAGTTTTCTCAAAATTTCTACTTATTTATGCAAGCTATTAGCAAAAATGATGTTGTTGGTCCAATATAGATACTTACAGTTCATTACACTATAGATACCTCAAATAACTTTGATATAAAATAATAAGGGAACACTACAATATAATTATGCATCTCTATAATAGAGATTACAATTATTATAGACATGTTCTTTTAATAATAAAAAATACAAAAATAAACCTATTTGATATAAAATAACAAGGAAACATCACAATATACTTATGCAGATTATAATAGGGTTTAAAACTATTATAAAAATATTTTCTAAATCAAACAGAACACAAAAATACTCTTACTTGGTATAAAATAACAAGGGAACACCACAATATATTTATGCATCTCCATAATAGAGTTTACAATTGCAATAAACATGTTTTCTTAATCAAACAAAACACAAAAATACACCTACTTGGTATAAAATAATAAGGGAACACTACAATATACTTATACACAAAAAAAAAAATGAATGAATGCAATATAGCCTAATCATCATTTCAACCATATTTTTGACTAACCCAAAAATACCCATTTCACACATTTTGACTTTAAGGTAAAGATTTACAGATATACACAAAATTTCTAAAAAAATCAACATGCACAGTGTTTTGAACAAATATATTTAAATAAATTATTTTCACTGAACTTACCTTTATATTTATTCATTTCAAGGCAAATGATTGTGCATGCAAATAATTACTTTCAGTCTTTAGAATAAAATAAACACAAATGCATACCTTGCAATTGCAATCACAAAGAAACCAACTCAGAAATTATTTGCACTTCGTCTCAATCTTTCAATTGTTAGAGCTTCGGTTTCGTCAATAACTTGCACCAATGACAAGAAAAATTGATAAATCATCAACAAATATCTTTAAAAATATGATTTTCAGGGAACTTATCATTATATTTATTCATTTTAAGACAGATGAGTGTGCATGCAAATAACTGCTCTCAGTCTTCAGAATAAATAAACACAAATTCATACCTTATAGTTGCAATCACAAGAAAGCTAGCTTTGAAATTGTTTGAACTTTCATTTTCAACCTCTCATCCTAATCTTTCGACTACTAGAGCTTCACTTCTGCCAATAGCTTGCATCAATGACTAGAAAAGTTGAGAAATTGTTAGCAAATATATTTAAAAAAATGTTTTTCAATAAAATTATCACTATATTTATTTATTTTAAGATAGATGATTAAGTATGCAAGCAATTGCTTTCAATCTTCAGAATAAAATAAACACAAATCCATACCTTACAGTTGTAATCACAAAGAAACCAACTTATAAATTATCTGTACCTTTATTTCTGACCTCTCGTCCCAATCTTTCGACTACCATAGCTTTGATTCCACCAAGAGATTGCATAAATGATAACAAAAAATTGAAAAACCATCACATATGTATTCGATCAACTTCCATTAATCTTGTGGGTGATGTGTTGGACCAACATTAAATTTTGCCTTAGGCCCCTCAATATGTCAGTGTCAATTCACTAAAAAATGGGGCAAGATATAAACCTCAATCCTCATAGTTTTAATCCCACCTGTACCACATTCAATGCTAGAAATAAAAGAAACATTAGGTTTGAAAATCATTTATTATTAAGTTTTTGAAAAGAAAGACTCAGGGGTGGTTTACATGGAAATATGAAGATTTTAAAAAATAAAGCATTTTAAAAATATTTCAACCAAATTATGTAAAATTTAGATTTACCTATAGCATGTTCTAGGAAGAAGAATGGTGCTTATATGAGAGTTTACAGGTGCACAAAACCATGTACAGTCCACCAAACAACTTAAAACTTTGCCAATCTTCTTAAAATCTTACCACAAAGCAGATGAAACCTTCAAAATCAAATCTTTAACTCAAATTTTAAATTTTTCAATCCATTATGTTGTACTATGGCACCATATGTGAAGAGAAAAAAATTCAGGATCTTGGAATGGCCTTTTAGGGTCTATAAATTTTCAGGAGGCCTTGAAACTCCACTATGATGAAACCAAAACCTTAAAAAATGCTTTTGAAGCTAAGAAATAGATTTTTGAAATTTTCCAACTACGTAGGGTCATACAACCATGTCCAAGTAGAAAAAGACTTCAAAAAATTGAATAGTGGTTGTTTGAGAGAAGTTTGTAATGCTTGAATGGAGGTTCAAGTGAATAAACAATAGATGGACAAGCCTCCACAGAGATAAAAAATAATCCTCCCTCCTTCTATGTCATACCAAGGCAAAGAAAACTTGTAAAATAATTAAAATATTCTTTAAAATAAAGTAGAACCTCATAAACCACAACTAAATATATTTTTATGTGTCAAATAAACAAGAACCCCATAAACCACAAATGAAATGGATTATGAAATATTTTTTTATGAAAAACCATTATCATTCGTGATCAAGCATTGAAAGTTGATTGAGAAGCAATGGACTGGTTGTGTGACCTTATCGGGTTCTAGTCTTCTTCACATTGTTCCAGACTTATTTTTGACTTTTCATTGAATTAAGGATGTTTTACTAACTTTTTGACGTTTTGTTGTATGTAAAATTGCATGTTTTTAAACTGGGTTTGTATATCTTTTGATGGTCTTTCTACTTTTGTCTTCCTACCTCTTTTTCCTTTTGGACCATAGTTTGGTTTAAAAAGCAAGGTTTTACTCTGAGCAATGGTCAGAATCTCTCTAGAGTTGAGTTGATCTTCTTCTTATTCCTATAAGGAGACATCAACCTCCTCATTACCAAAACTCTAAGGGGGACCTTCATTCTCTGATCAATCTTGAATTTAATGCTTTAAAGAACCTCTCACATAATCTAAAAATAATCCCCCCAAACCCTAGTTCACCACGGTCTCCTTATTGTTGAGGGGAGTTGACTACTATGTGCAGAGCTTAAGAGGACCTTGTTAATTATCTAAATAAAAATATCATGCAAATTTCCCTTCATAACTACAAGATCCACCAAGGCTAATTTTAAACCCTCTATTGAAGAACAAGGTGGTTCATGTTCATCAACTCGAGAAGAAGGGCTTAACTGCTAGGTCCTTGACCAAGTTTGAAGATCCATTCAAAGGATCAAAGCTATTCTCTGATGAATGGCAATAGGAAGAATCAAGTTTCTCAAATCTACTCACAAGATCAAGATTAGGTAAACTAACCTTCCTTACCCATTTCATCAAAAAAGGAACCCAAATTTGAACTAGATTTCATGGGACAAATTACCACTTTGTGACCATGTTGGTTGCACTTGAAGCATCTAAATGGAAACCTTTCATAATTGATTAATTGAGTCTATGAGTTGTGAGAATACCAAATTTTAATTAAGTGAAAGAAGGGTTTGGAAAAATCAACCAAAATACAAAATTTGACAAAACATTGTTGCGAAACCAAATCCTAATCACATTTGAAAAAATCTCCCAACTTATTGACCAACTATTGAAGCAACCTAGGATTTCTTAATGCTAAAGGGAGGTTATAAAATCTAACCTAATCCAATGATTTCATGATCATTGTTGTAACAAGATCAAAAAGTGGAGCCCAAGGGCACATAAACACACCTTGCTTGCCAACAAATCAAGATACATTGTTACACATGGATTCTTTTTCTTCCATAGAGTGAAAAAAAATTAGGAAAAAAACATTCAAAAGCAAAGAAAGTTTAACCTCAACAAATTTAGGCCAGACTTCTTTAACCCAGAGGGAGAGCTCCTCCTAACAGGGGCATTTCCCTATACACTTACAAATTTAGGGATTTAAAACTAGCCTCCAAATCCATAACTAAAATAGACTCATTGTTGATCTCCAAATAGGGGAATCATTGTAAAAAACAAAAGGAACATCCCCAAAGAAAACATGTTCATAATCAGGTTGAGATTTCCCTATTGTTTCACTCCTCACCTCTAAACAAAATTTATCCACATTTTCTCCCATGTTGCTATTGGGAATTTCAGTAAAAGAGAGAGAACACCTATATGTTGGATGGTGGAACCTGATCTTATTTTAATGTCTAGATCTTGATAGGGAGGTGTGGGGGGGGCAATGCCTCCCCACTAAGGTTGCTGCCTCTATTGCCCCCAAAGCAAAATTTTGAGAAAAATGAATTATAAAATATTGTAATTTTGTAGTTAATTTGGACTGTTTACTATTAGGTTTTAGATATAACGGTAGAAATTAAGTTAGTGTATTTTTTCCCTAATTTGTATCCCTCATTTGATATGAGGGCATTATAATCAGGTGAAAAAATGTGAGAGTGAAGAGGATATTGCAGTGGATGTATTGCAAGTTTTTTCCCCTTCATTTATTGGAGTGAATAATAAGGACTGACAGTTTCTATGTAGATGTAGCCCATATTGGGTGAACCACGTTAAATTTGTGTCTCTATTCTATTGTGTTTTCTAAATTTTAATTTTGTCTTTATTTCATTATTATTTCTCTACATTCTATATTCCTAACACTATCCACCAAATAGGTTGAGAGATTAGGTTTAAAATAAAAAATAGTCATTTTACAAAAATCCCCATAATAGTGGTATGGATTAGTGGCATTCTTGCAATCCAGAAAACCCAGGATTTTGCTCTTAGATGCCCTCTCACTGGTTGTCAATCTTCCATCTGGATTTAACCCTACTCCAACACTTACGAAGCTCCCCAAGCTACCATGTTTTCTGGAGCCTACCAAGGGTGGGTCCAAAGCTTCCACCTTCCTGTCTTTCAAATTTTTACCTACCATAGACCCTACCCTTCATTGGTGTTCCCCTAATTTTCAAACATTGTTGCTCTCCCTGCCACTAATGTAGATCTCATCTCTAAGGTCTGCCCTATCGTTGTTGTTGTTCCTAACACAGTTGACTTCTTTGTTGCCCCTAACATCGTTGTCGCTCACCATCACCATCAAAATTATAATAATATTATAAATTATTATATTATAAATATAAATATATATAATTATAATAAAATAATAATAATGTATATGTTAAATAAATGCTCACAACATGTATATATTACTAGATATATATTATTATAATATTATATATTATTATATCTATAGACATTATATATTAAAATTTATACTAATAATGTTATATTAATATCATATAAAAATATATATTTAATATAAATACATATAATATAAATTATAATAATTAATTATATATAATATATTAATGATAATATATTATATTAATTTATACAATATAAATATAATACTATTAAATATATATATATATATATAAAATACTATATAATATTATATTTTATTATATATAGTAATAGTAATTTATATAAATACCAATGAGATGTGGGTGAGTTGGTAAAGTGATTTGGTTGTTTCAAGAACCGCTCAAATTCAAATCTCAGTATGGTATCAGAAGTCGGATGTAGCCGATCATTAGTATTCTTGGGTTAATTATGGCCATTGATAATATTCTCAGGCCGATTGTGGTTTGATCTCGCTGATTGTGACCATTGATAGTATTCTCGGGTCGATTATGGCCGTTGTTGGTATATTTAGTACTTATAATAGATGATCATTTAGAAGATATGGGTCCCCGATTGTATCCTAGACCAGTTGGAGCTCTGACTAAAAGTAAATACCTATCTAAAAATAATAATAATTTATATAATTCATTAATATTTAAAGTTATAAATATATAATATATTATTTTTATAATTAATATCTAAATATAGAATTCAGAATCTTTATGTCTTGTTTCCACATCATTGACATTGTAGTATTGATTCGAGTTGCATATTAGATGTGGAGCTCTGCGACAATCAAATCAATATTCATGACATCTTTGTCCACCCTTGATAGTAGAAAATGGACAATCAAAGATGTTGCCACCCTATAAGCTTCGCACCCCTCTGCAATGAGTGTGAGGCATGTAAATCCTCTAGTTGCCTTGAATCTATGTCAAGTATGATATGGGACCTCTAATGTCCAATATCACCTAAAATATCCTGTCATTGCCTCACTATCACCACCTACTCACCTTGAAATCTTTCACCACTTGCATGTTTTATATTACCTTGCCTTTCTCCACCACTTCACCATCATTTTATCGTGAAATAAAATTTCTCCTCCCCACATAGGATGACTGATTATTTATTTTTACTTTAAATTGACAAATTCATAAAGTGAAAAATATATTTTTAAAAAGATATCGAGACCAAAATTCATTATCAAATGAAAAATATTTTTGGAAATGAATGGACAAAATTAGCCAATCTGTAAATAAATAGCTACTAAAATTATACCTAATAGAAAAATTTAAGAAGGTCAAAACCCTCAACTACTGATACAAAATCCATATCTTTACTAAAATTCTTAAGCTACTACATGCATAAAATAATAGCACTAGGGCATTGAGAACAGGCAAATCATAGAGATAAATATTGCAAAGACCTAAATATTCATCACTTCAAAACACACACATGTAATGCAAAAAACTTAATGGTTCTGGAGTAGAAGAGCACTCAAAACTACTAAAGTTAGAAATTGTATGACAAAATAAAAATAAATAAATAGACCATTTCACTAAATATAAAACCCAAAAGCATCAAAAACAGGGATTTCAATAGCCTTAACGGTAAACCCAAGGTTACATACAGAAAATGGAAGAAGGTGAAAACATACAAAATTGAACCCTTAAAAAGCTAAATCTACAACATGCAAAGTTACATTGTTAGGCCTTAAGCAAACGCAAATTTCAAACATTCTCCTTACACAAGTAAAGAACATAATATTGTATTGTAGTTTGTTATATCATATTTTATTGTTTTAAGAAAATGGAAACAAAAAAATAAAAATCAGATTGACATTATTGATTAAACCATAATCTTGTGCCTGAATACTATCTTATTCAATTAGGAAAACATTAGTCATTTACAAGGTAGAGAGTCGGAAATGAGAATTATGTCTTCAGCTAATGCACTTCAAAAAAATTAGTGGAAATCTTCATCCTAGATTTTTAGCTGGAAATAAAAGATTATTCTTCCTTTATTAGAGATGTACCATGTTCCAAAAACCTTCACGCAATTTTATATGACATGTTTGTTTATTTATACACCAAGACCAAATTGTTTACTAATCCTAATCTTAGACATCTTGCTTGCCTTTCTAACTAGTTACCATTTTCAAAAATCTTTCTTGCTGCTCTAACTACTTAATATTGTTTTCTAGTTTTGAAAAATATTTTTTGATTAAAATCTTGAGCTTTATAAAACATGCAATAGCCACAAAAGTAAATTATTTTTTAGTAGGTAAATTTATAAAACCATATTTTAACATGCAAACTTATAAAACTTGCCTATGTAAAGGTTATACCTTAATGTTTTAGAGAGGTAGTCCCACCTGCATCTCTTTGATCCTATAATAATTCTTATATTAGTGCATGGATTTGAACAATGGGATTTGATCCCTAGACATTTGGGGGTCACTAGAGAGCATAGCAATAATATTTTGCTATGCTGGTCCACTATAAGTAGTTAGCCGTGTCGAGTGTTGTTTAACTTGAACTTGCATGCTTTATTTTGTAGCGACATTTTTTATTTGCATTTTATCCAAATAGGATCCCTATCACAAAGAACACACCCTTAGGAAAAAATAGATATCAATAATCAATCCTTACTTCTCTCCAGTTTTTGTCTTCCCTAAAATAATGCTTCTAAAAGCACTGGTGATGTATTGAGGATGTTTTGCTTCCTCAAACAATAATTACCTCATAGATTGCTTGCTTGCTTACAAATTATCTTTTGGTGCCTATAAATCCTCTATAAACTAGAAATAATAATAAGAAGGCTATCTGAGATGGCCCTTATTGGGAATGCATTCAAATGACATGGATTGGTATGAGGACAAGTTACCTTGTAACTAGCCTTCTATATTTAACACTTCATAAATTGGATATTTTTACCATTCCTCCTCACTAATTTTCAAATCATTTAGTCACACAGTATAAGCTTCCCTTTAATACAAACTTGAGCTGACTTATATCGAATCCATGTTTGGGCCCAATATAAATTTTACAATATCCAGGGCTTTGCATGTTTACAGGGTTTGCTTCATATAAAACAATTGGAGATTGGATCACATATAAACTTATAATGTCTTGTCTATGACTCTATTATAAAAAAAAAGGCAAATATTGTTACTTGTTTAGCGGATAACAGTAAAATCCATAAGTGTGTTTGATCACTCCCATTTCCACAATGAAAGAAATAAAAATATGTGGCAGTCTCAAAACTTTGAAACAAACAAATCCTTAAAGCAAACAACAAAGTTATAGAGAGAAATTTATAAAGCTATCAATTGTGTAAAGATTCAAATAACTGTACAACAAAAGTATTTAAAAAAACCCCTAAACTAACATAAAATCTCATTTAACCCCCCAAAAAATGCAAGAAATAACAACCAAAAAAAAATTCATACTAAATCATACCTTTCGAAGCCGATAAAATGATGAAAGGGTGCTAAATCGAACAAAATTTATAATATTTGGGGACCTCGGTGGGAATCAAACCCTTCTTCTATAGGTCAAAAAATAACAATTATTATTATTATAACTAAAAATATTGCACCGAGATTTTTACAATAGTAGCCAAATGCACAAGAACTGTATGAATTCATGGTAGACTCGATCCCTAATGTACCTTGTGTGTTTTTTTTCCAACGAAGTGATGGATGAATATGACACAAAAATTTAAAAATCATGGCAGGTATGGATGTAGGTGCTTTCCACAAGACTAGCATTAAAGGAAGCAATTGTGTTTATTAAAATTAACTAACTACCCTGTCTTCCACCATAAATAATTTAATGCAACACATGTGTCAGTTTCGAGCTACCTCTTCACATTCTCATTTATTGAGCCCTGTGACAACACATTAATTATCATTGTCAGTTAACATGATATCAACGTTATTTCCTTTAATAACATCTTTATAATTTAAACCAATCAGAACATAGTTAATGAGTTTTTTCATATTTTTTTGTTAAAAATTGTACATGTTAACTATTACAAAACTAAAATTAATGTAATGCATAAAGAATAAAAAAAATTATTGATGGAGAAAGGACAGTTTATTCGAACGTTAAAAGAAATTGATTCCTTTCGTTATCCCTTTGAGACTAATAACACAACCTTATTTTGTACTCTCACCTTTACAAAATTTATAAAATTATGATTACTTAACACTTCAAACATAAATGAAACAAAATCAATAACCATAAATTTTTAATGAATTATCATTATCCATTTATATTATTTCACTTTACAAAATCTAATTTGTGTTGTCACTCATACCTTTGTGGCAACTACTAGTATTACATGAAAATTTGATTGATCAGTAGGTGTTAATAATCACGACCAACCTGAGGATGCATGGTTGTTAGTACATCGGGGACAGGTTCGTGTATTGGGTCATGTGACTAAATTTGATGACTGTATCACCATATTAATGTTTTTAAATCTAGATTTCGACCAGGTGGGTGGCACCATTGCATCAGATTTCACTATTTTTTACCTGTAATTTTACAACTAAAACTTCAATTTAAAATTAAATATTTACTCCACCAAGAAAAGACAAATATTTATATAGTGCCATATTCTGATAGTTACTTTTTAGAGAAAGGTTTATAAATATTTTATTAAATATTAAAATTTAGTGTCACATGAGATCATTTAAAAAGATTAGAAAAAACTAAAAAGATTGAATTATATTCAAAATACATACATCAAATAATTTAAAATTTTGTTAATTACTTCTGGGAATTTCGTTTGGATATAATATTTCTATCTATTTATTGAAGTGATTATATATCCTTCCATTCTCCTCCTATAATGGTTTGGTGATATTAGTAAAAGAGAATATTTCTAGTGATGTCCTTGGGGTGGTATAGGTCATTATTAAAGTTAATTAATTTGATATCTTTTAAATAAAGTTTTTTTGATTAAATGTATATTGGGCATCTTTAGTATATTTGTTAAAAATTTTATTAAAAGGTCAATGATAATTTTTAAAATTACTTCTGTGTTAAAATTTATAAATCTTCTTCTCTTACTCCTACTCCACAAGGGAACACTGGTGTAGTGGTTGATACCTACAACCTCATTTTCATACACCTAAATTTGATTTCTTCCTCAATCCTTTCATTGAACTCTGATTTGCTTTCATACATGCAAGTACTTGCTTCTTTTTTGACACACTTGAACACTCTTGTCTTTATTAGGCTCTTAAGCCTATTTGCTTCCATAGGTTTCTTTGCTAGCTTGAAGAACTATCACCCTTGATCAACCCCTGCATTCTCCCTCATTGACATCATCACATAAACCATTTCCACTACTTCACTCTTATTTCTTTCTCAAGCTTGTTCATCTTTTGATAAAGGCTCATAGGCCTAAGAGCCTAAAACATGATTCTAAGCTTCTTGTCTTATTACATGGGCTCATAGGTCATCAATCTAATAATTGATATCTCCCTTCCATCATCTCATCAAGTAACACAATTTCCAAACAAGAACTTTCACCCAACTCACATTTTTTTCTTTAAGGTTTCTCTCCTTCTAGCCCTATTTTCATGCAAATCTAGATGATTTGAATGATAAACAAAGTTTTTTGGAAAGAAAAAACATATTTGGATATTCATTATCCTCTTATAACTCCACCTAAAATTTCAAGTCATAACTCTTAGTGGAAGTACATTTTATCTTACCCCTTTCTTGCCAATTAGGTTTCTTTAGGCCTAGTTTACTCCCACAGTCCTAGAGATCGTATTGTACAATATTTTAAAAATCTAAAAACTCATGAATCATTTATATCATATTAAATTACATCAGATCCCAAAGTTTGGTAAATTTTGGTTGGATAGAGCAAAAATTATGCTAGTTTTTGTTTTCAAACCCTAGGTATAGTGTTGATAGGGCAGTAAGCACTATAAATTGCACAATTTGAGTTTTATAAACTTTCAGAATCTGATTCCACTTGAAAAAGTTCTATTTTTACTTCCTTCTATCTCTCCAATTGTTATATTTTCATGAAAAATCATAAAATGCTTACAAAAAGGAAATTTCAGTATTTTGAGTGCATTAAAGAACTATGCGTGAAGGTTTACCTCTATAACTTGTACTTATAAAGGATGTTTGAGCCTTCCAATGACTTATTATCCTCTATTAAAAATATATACTACTTTTTAGGTCCAAACCAATTACAATAACTATTGAACGACCACCATAAACATACCTTTATTATTTGATCTTCTTGACTGTAATATCACATAATTGCTCTCCAATGGACTGTATTGTAAATGCAACTATTTTATCATGAAAAAACTTATGGGAAACCACTTTTTATAGATAAAAAAATAGTCTAATATTTATCACAAGCCATTATTCTCATGGAATCACACAAATACCTTCAAAACCTTCATTTATTTCATTGCACACAAAATAGGCATACGCAAAAGTTTTACAAAGTTATGCAGAGATCTTCAAATATTGATATTTTCCTCACTCTGCCTATGCCTCCTATGCCTCTCTCCTTCCTCATAAAATATATTAATCTCCTAAAACACACACACTAACTCTTACATGTATATCTCTTCTCATATTAAGATGTCAAACATTCAAGAAAACTCTCAATTCTTACCAACTCAACGTGGGTGGCAGTTACAACTTGATGTTTCTTGATTTGCATTGTTCATTTATGATATACACATTAAAAACCTCTAAAACACTCTTCTAATACCTAATATTTCCCTTTAAAACATTTAAAAAAAATTATATTTCACTCAAGACTCCAAAACACCTTATAAAGTCAATTACAAAATTCAAATTTTTAAATTCTTTATTTTGACGGGAAAATATAGAAGGCCTATAAACACATACTCTCAAATACTTAAATGCATAATAATGGTCATTATAATACCTCTTATACCCATTTTAAACTAAAAATGGCTATAATGAACATTCAAACATTACTAACTTCTCAAACTACCTTGTGATGCTCTACATCATACTCCCTATGTGGGAAAATGTGAGCTCCTACTCAAATGCACCTTGTACACCTTCTTCCTTGCTTTCCAATTATTTCTCATATGATTTTTTGAGATCCTCTTACTAATTATTTTGAATTTATCCTTTCTTCTCATCTAATCCTTGTGTCTTTATCTTATTGCCTTGTCTAGCCTCTTTGTTAACTCATCTTCTAACTCCATGAAGTGTATGACCTGATACAACTCTTTGTCCATATCATAATCTATCTCCTCTATATTTTAATTCTCTCCATCATTATCTATGTCAAATATTTGGTACTTATTCTTCACTCTTGTTCGTAATTCATAGCTTTATTTTTTTATTAGTCATGCTTGGTTCATGCCCTCTTGGCTAGTCTTGATTTTAAACCTTGTTTCCTCCTTTGTCTTCATACTCTAATGGCTCTTTATACATATTCACCTTTGTCATGCTCTCAATTATATTCTCTTTGTTTTACTTCTCATGACACTTCACCATCTCATGGTGAGTCTTCTCATAGCCTTGCTCATCATGCAATGACAACTCATTGACTGATTCATCTTCCATATAACACCACACTTCTTGGAAACTTCTTTTCTTTATATCCTCATGCTCAACAAAAATCAACTTAGTTGTAATATTACCTATTGAATATGTTAACTTCTTACCTTTCTTTAACTTCTTTTGCTTGCTTTCTAGCTTGTTTGTTTGTGGATCTCCTTCCATGAGTCTTTGTTCTTCACCTCTTGAGATGCTATTTGAATTGGTCATTGGGTTAAGACTGCCCTCTCTTTGCTCTCTCTATGTTATCACACTCTTACTCCTTCCTTGGATTGATTTTGTCCTTTTCCCAACATGTATTATTCCTCCAATCAATTCCTTTGTAAGGATCATGGTTGTCCTCCTCTTTCTTTAGCTCTATCATGAGTTCTTATGTCTCATTGCTCCTTTTCTCCATGTGATCATGGATTGACTCCTCTTACATCTCTATACCTATGCCATCATGCTTAGTACATGTCAAATTACACCTGTGAGACTTGTTAGTCTCTTCAAAGACCTCATGCTCTTTTTTCACTCTCTCTTGCTCTTACTTTCTTATACCAAACTTATTTAGGCTTCTCTATCATCTTCTTGAGTTCCTTAACTTGTCCTTCCTTCTCTTTACTTACAACATTAGATTCTAATACTTGATCTTTGTTCAAATCAAATGACTTGATACTCAGCTTACCTTGACTTGCCACTTTATTTGGTTCACCTTGCACTAATGCTTGTCCACCTTTTTGGCTGCAATTCATGACTTGTTTATGATTTTCTGCCATTTTATAACCTACAAGTCCATATCCTTGATTTTTTTTTATAGGTAACATTCTTCTTGGCTTGGAAATATTCTTTTTTTCACTTTGAAATTATACCTCTTTATCATCTATGACAGCTCTTACTTTCTTTTCACCTTGATTTAGCAACTCTAATAGATCATCTTCAGCCTCTTGCATCAATGCTCTCCACACCAAATCCTCTTCTTCATTGTGCTTTTGCATAGATTGTAACATCACTTTTATTTGGGTTCCATCTCCTTCATGTGTCAAGATAGACACTCTTTTTTATACAAATTAGTTTATATACCCATCAATATCTCTCTCTCTTGAGACTCCATTGTCTCATGCCCATTTCTCATCCCCTTAACCGTTATTATAGGACAATTTTTGTCCTTTTATCCATCATTTATCGTATTCTCCAAATCTTCCATTTCAACGTGTAATTGTTCCCAACTCTTATAGACAAATGGTTGATCGTGTTGCTCATATAACAACTCTCCATCACCTAAAATATCTTATACTTCTTTGATTAATTTATGCAATACGAGTTCTTTCTAAATTTTGATCATCATACCTCTTGACTCCATCCTCTTGATCCAACTTTGTCTCTTGTATGCCTTCTATGAGAAATCCATCTTCTTGAAGATCCTCTTCTCCAAGCATCTCTCCTCTTTCGGGATAACACACCATTGTAACTCTATACATAGTTTCCCAATCAACTTCTTCTTCATCATATACATGTTGTTCATGCTAGATTTACCTCATACTTTCAAGTTTTACGTCCTCTACATAGACTTTTTTATTTATCACTTTTGTACCTGCATACACACATGACAATAAATCTTTAGATGCAAAAGATTGAGGCTTACTTGTCTTCATATTATCATTCTTATGTTGATTTCCCTCCATGACTATCTCTTTATTCACAAGGTGCTTCTCACCTCTCTCTTGTCTACCAACTGGTTTATCCCTCATGAACTTCTTCATCTCCTCATTGATCTACCTACATAACAATCTCTTCTGCTTCTCATGATTTCTCATGACCATCTTCTTTATTCTCTCCATGAGTATCCTTATAGGCCACTTAACCCTCTTCATCTTCATTACCCAGCCATACCATTGAATTTCATCTTCTTGCATGAGCTCCACCAAGAGCTTTATCCACTCTAACCTTTTGTCTATCTCACTCATCTCCTTCAACATCTAACTCCTTTCTCTTTGGATCTTCCTTATTTTTTCTCTCATTGTGGTACTCTAACTTAGTCAAGAACTTACTCTCCTTTGCCTTCTCCATCTTCTATTGACCATTTTGGTCCAACAGGCCAAAATTGGTCTCCTTCTTCCCCTATTGTCCTGAGCTAGTTCAAAATTTGATTTTACACAAGTCTTGTTTCTATGGACTTTGCAGCTTGTTTTCTACGGACTCTGCAAGTTGATTTCTACGGGCTCTGCAGGGAAGAAACAAGTTCCCAACACTCAATCAATTTCAAGGTTGCTTCAATGCCAAGGTTCATCGGCTTTGGTTCATTGCTTTGGTTCAAAGCTTTGGTTTAACGCTTGGGTTCATCGCTTTGGTTCAAAGGTTAAGTTCATCATTTTGGTTCATCGCTTTGGTTCAACGGCAAGGTTCATCGGCTTTGGTTCATTGCTTTTGTTCAATGCTTTGGTTCAAAGGTTTGGTTCAAACACTTGGTTCAATCACTTTAAACTTGGAACCATTGAACCGTTGAACCATTATTGGTTCAAGCAATTGGTTCAAGCAGTTGGTTCAAATGATGGGTTCAAGCACTTGGTTCAATCGATCAATTCAATCAAAGGGTTCAATCAGTTGGTTCAAAGCAGTTGGTTTGAGCAGTCAAATGAATGAGCAAAACACACCATTGAACCATTGAACCGTTGAACCAATTATTGGTTCAATTGGTCGGTTCAATTGGAAGGTTCAAGGGAGTCTCCCAAAGCCCGAAGGACAAGTGCCCTTGCGAAGGGTAGGGAACACTTGCAAAGAAATCAAAGGAAAGGTCAAAGGAATTGACCAAATGGAAACAGGCCCGCAAACATCAAGATTAAGCAACATAAACTAGCCATTGATCTTTAAAAGGCTGGAGCATGGACCCGAATGCATTCAAAAGCCTTAAGGCCAAAAGGAAGAACCGCTGAGAGAAGAGCCCAAGGAGCCAACAAGGCTGGAAAGATAGCCCCTAAGGGCCGAAGGAGCTAGAAAAGACAAAGCCAGGAAGAAACAAAGTGCAAAAATGGACAAAACAGCTCAGGTGGCAAAGGGGAGGTGAGTTATTCCTGTAGTTGAAACAGTGCCCACCAAGTGGTCATCAAGGAGTGCAAACAGTAAACGACGTGCCCTATTTTCTCCACTTTGCATTTATGAGTAGAAAAATTGTGTGAATATCTAGGAGTAATCTTGTTTGCAGAAAAAGAGGCACGACTCATGCTTTCACATTAATGTTTGAATGCCAAAGTCAAGACCGATGATTACACAACATGGTTCTAGCAGGACTCTTTTACAAGGATGATATCAGCAACAACGACTTCCTCTTCTCGATGCTTTCAACACACATGGGCTAACTTGTAAAATGGTGCCAAAGTCTTTTCCAAAAGGGGCACCTTTGCTTTTTCTCTCTCTATATATTGTAAACTTCTCATTTGAGAAGAGATCTCTTAGCCTGTAAGGCAAAGCTCTGCCCAAAAAACCTCTTGGCTTATAAGGCAGAAATCTGCCAAATTTTACCATGAATCAAGACATAGCATTTCTACCTCCATTCTGATTTTGCACTTTTGTATGTGTCTATGCCTTTGTTATGTGTTAATTCATTTTCCTTTATGCTTTCACAGGATGATTTCAGCATGTCTAGTGCATTGTCAGTTTTCCTTTTGCAGGTTACCCAAAAGTGTCCCTAGCGGAGTATAGGTGCCTATGAATAGGCTGCCATAGTGTGTCTCAGAACATCTCTGGTAGTTCTTCCTCCCTGTATCTCTATGGACCCCTGACTCACTGATACAGAAGAATTTCTCGTATCAAATGAAGTGTATGTTAGTTTGTCCCTGGTGGAAATTGTAGGTTCGAGCTAAGAAGATCAACTTTTTTGGTGTATCACCTTTTAGTTTAGGTTTAGTAACTATTTTTCAGTATCATTCTCCCTTTTCACCCCCCCCTCCATTGTTAGCAGTAGGAAATCTAGGACCTCAGAGATACATCAAAGGGAGCTAGCCCTTATCTAGAGACTCTCCCCCCAGTTTTGCTAAGCCCACAGGCAAGAGGGGAGTTTCCATTGTGACGCGTGGAAGCTAGGAGCTCAGCCTCCTGTCAAGGGTGCAATCCACCGCATCAACATCTTCATCTTCTCATAATCAAGTTTTTTTCACCTTGCTTTGGCATCTCACCCTAGGATCTCTCATTTACATAATCTATTGACACTCTTGTCTAAGTTTTTTCACCTTGGAACTACAACTCTCACTTGGAATCTTTCTTCTCTCTCTTGAGATTTTGATAGCTCTCTTATTATGAATTTTCTACCATAAACTCTTACCTTTTTCGACCTCTCTAACTCATTCTGTAACTTAGCTTCATGTAATCTCAAATAACAACCTATAATATTCAAAATCATAAATTATTCCAAGAGTTTACCTACTTTGATACCACTTGATGTAGATCCTGATGTCTACAACCTTCTTTTCATACAACTGACTCTAATTTCTTCCTTAATTCTTTCATTGAACTCTAATTTGCTTTCATATATGCAATTACTTGCTTCTTTCTTGAAACACTTGAAAACTCTTGCCTTCACTAAGATCTTAAGCCTCTTTGCTTCCATAAGATTGTGTGTTATATTGAAAAACTATCAAACTTGATCAACAATTAAATTCTCTCACATTTACATCATCATCATCATCACATAAATCATTTCCACTATTTCACCCTTATTTCTTTCTCAAGCTTGCTCATACTTTGATAGAGGCTCATAGGTCTAAAAGCCTAAAACATGATTATAATATTCTTGTCTTACTTAAATGGGATCATAAGTCATTAATATGATCATTTATATCTCCCTTATATCATCTCTCCAAGTAACACAATCTCCAAACAAGAACTTTCACCCAACTCACCTTTTCTTCTTTAAGGTCTCTTTCCTTGTAACCTTATTTTCATGCAAATCTAGATGGTTTGAATGATATATATAGTTTATTAAAAAAATGAAACCATATTTGGATACCCATTATCATATTATAACTCCACTTAAAATATCATATCATAAATCTTATTGTAAGTACATTTTCTCTTACCCCCTTCTTGTCAATTAGGTCTCTTTAAGCCTAGTTTACTCCCATAGTCTTAAAGAACATAATTTATGGTAATGTATCAATATAAAAACTCATTAATATTTTATATAACATTAAATTACATAATATCCCAAATTTTGGTCAATTTTAGCTAGATAGAACACAAGTTATGTTAGTTTCTGTTTTCAAACCCTAGGTTTAGTGTTGACAGGGCAACAAGCACTATAAATTGCATAATTTAAGTTTTAAAAACTTTAAGAATCTCATTCCACTTGAAAAAAAAATATTTTTATTTATTTATAACTCTCCAATGGCTATATGTTCATGGACAATCATAAAATGCTCCCAACAAGCAAATTTTAGAATTTTGAGTGCACTAAAGGACTGTGTGTGAAGGTTTGCCTCTATAACTTTACATCTAAAGGATGTTTGAGCCTTTAAATGACTTATTATAATATATTAAAACTCTATAATTTTTTTCTAACACAAACCATATAATAACTATTGCAAAACCGTCATAAACATACCTCTATTCTTTGATCTTTCTAACTGTAATACCACAAAATTGCTCTCCAATGGACTGTATTGTAAATGCAGCCATTTTATCATGAAAACACTTATGGTAACCCAATTTTTAAAGAGAAAAAAAACAATCTAATATTTATCACAAGACATTAGTATCATTAAATCATAAAAATACCTTCAAAACCTTCCTTTGTTCATTGATTTCATTGCACACAAAATAGGCATACACAAAAATTTTACAAACCTAGGCAGAGATCTTCAAATCTTGATATTTCATTGCACACATATATCCTTCCTCTTACTATCTTATACTCTTCTAAAACACACACACTAACTCTTACATGCATATCTCTTCTCATATTAAGACACCAAACCCTCAAGAAAGCTCTCAATTCTTATCCACTCAATGTGGGTGGCAGTTACAACTTGATGTTTCTTGATTTCCATTATTCCTTCATGATATGCACATTTAAAACCTATAAAAAACTTTAATAAGACCTAATATGACCCTTTACAACATTTACAAACTTTTATATTTCACTCAAGACTCCAAAACACCTCACAAAGCTAGTTACAAAATTCTAATTTTCAAATTCTTGAATTTGGCATGAAAATATAGAAAGCCTAAAAATGCACACTCTCAATGAATCCAATGCATACTAAGCATCCATATAATACCTCTCCTACCCATTTCAAACCAAAAATGATTATAATGAACATTTAAACATTACTAACTTCTCAAACTACCTTGTGATGCTTTGTATCAAATACGATCTTAAGAAATGTGATGGTTCTCTATCACAAGTGTTCTAATTATATATGTTGTATGGTGATTGAACTAGAAAACAAAAATGTTCTCAAGTATTTAAAATCCTAGCTACCCATACTTAAAATAATGTTTATTATAAAGATTGTTATGATGGTCTTAAATGTCAAATAGAGGAAGAGAAGAAAGTTTGTGATGCCATCAAAAGGAATTGGGTGTTCAACGAAGTATGAAAGAAACTATGTTTATGGAGAAATGGAGTTTTGATTTAGGGGAACCATCTCTTTCATTAAACAAAAATATATGGTTTTGTGGATTATAATTTGGAAGTAATGGGAGTGGAAAGTTCATTATTGGAGGTTGATAGCCTTGGCCCTAACCTTTGCAACAAACTTGATTTATATATATATATATATATTTATTGTGATTATAGGTTTTAATTAGGGATGGCCTTAGATCACGCAATCCAAAAAATAAATAAATGACTAAATTATAGCCTTGTGCATGGAAACATAATTAAATAATAACAACAATAATTATTTTATTGATTTCAATAAATGAAATTTCATTCAACACACACTGCAATCCTATAAGTACCTCAAGGAGATGCTCTACACTTTTATTTTCATATCTACTCTACCAGATTGATTCTTTAACTTCTAATTTATTTGTTTTAAATCTCTAATCCTCTCTCCAAATAGCCAACCCTTCTCACAAGTGTATATATTTATATAGATGCAAAATCCACATACTTACATCAATGATCTTCCACTAATTAAACAACCCAATGATACCACATTCATTAAATGTCCACAACACATTAATACATGCCACAACCATTAAATGCAACATACATTCTTAAATTAAATAACACATCACAGGTTCCATAACGCATCTCGTTGACCCACTGTGAATTCTAGATTTGATATTGAACATGTTACACTGTATTACACATCAACCATATGCATGTTTCAAGTTTGAAGGAACATATACAGAAAAACATAACCTTGTGCCATAATATAATTTGATAATATGGCTTGGAATTTTGTCAATATGATGTCTCAAAAATATGATATACCATGAAGCTTGATGCATATTTTTTAATTTTTAAGAAAACCATATTAGCATAGTGAGATATGTTTTAGAAGATGACTTTAGCATATTGATAAGATGTTCCCATCCAATCCATGAGTTACCATTAATATTATATATCTTTTAGCATTTTCATGCAAATCCATAACTATGTGGTAAGATCTGGATTGACAACCATGCTTCCTGCAAACTGTGGCTTTCTTCGGAGCTCTATAACTCTTTTTAGAGTTTTGGTTTGAATTATAGCTTTGAATCATGTATCTAAAAATTTTGGAACAAAATAAGATTGTGTGAAAACTTCTATCAATGCTCTGATTCTTTGAAAGATGTCGCAAACCTCACAAAGAGTTTTCAGATCACTGCAATTATTCTAACACTAAATATTTGTAACTATCTATTTCCACTTAACACTACTCATTTTTTCAGTTGATGTAAGATTGATTGTGAACATGGATACTCCTACCACTACCAGTACTTGAAAAAAATCATGAGCTCATGCTCATATGCCTTTTTTGAGCTCCTTGAGAGGGACTTCATACTTAACAAGTTTTGTTGCACTCATCCAAGTTGAATTCTCAACTTCTAGGCCCTTCCACTCAACCAAATATTTTTTATACTCCTTTATGAGTTTTGTTTTGATAACTCTTATTTCAATCACCTCCTTCACTTCTTTGCGCTCTTTCTCAGGAATCTGGTATCTCCAATCAACTTCTTCGATATATGTACCCATGCTTAGTCACTGTTCTACCCTTCAAAATAAAGGTATAAATCTAACACATTAAAAATAGATGAAATATCAATCCCATCAAGAAATTATATCTCATATGTGTTGGAAGCAAATTTATACAATACTATACATGGTCTAATCTTCTTCCACTTCAACTTATTATATGTTCCTTTCAAAAATATTTATTTCTTCACATGTTCTAAGACCGTGTCGCCCACTTTGTATTTCACTTCTCCTATTTTTACATCTGCATGTAGCTTATATTGTGCAGTGCTTCTTTCCAACTGTTTGTGTACTTATTGATGTAAATCACACATATTCTATAAAATATTATGCTTCATCACTCTTCCTTTTCTCATCTATGATGTCACACAATTTTGCAACACCTACTTGACCTATAATTGATTTGAAATGATGTCCTTCTAGTACTCCTATTAACAGAATTGTTATAAGAAAACATAGCTTGCACCAAAATTGAATCCCTTCTTCTTGGGTTACCTTCAATTAAACATTACAATAAGTTACAAAGACTCTTGTTAACTACCTTTGTCTGCCAATTTGTCTAAGGATGATATGTTGAAATAAATTGTTGATTTATATTCAAAATCTCTCAAAATGTCCTCCAAAAATGTTCAAGAAATTTCATATCTCTATTTAATACTATGTTTCATGATAATTTATGCAATTTCACTTCCCTACAAATCAAGTTATCAAGATGTGTCACATCACTAGTCATCTTACAAGCAACAAAATGTGCCTTTATAAATCTATCCACAATTAAAATTATGGAATCATGTCCTCTTTGTGTTCTATACAATCCTAAAACAAGATCCATGCTAACATCTCCCCATGGTCTCTCTAGAATAGGCAATGGTTGATATAATCCTCCATTCTTTCTTCTTCCTCTAGTCAACTAGTAAGGTCTACATTCCTGAATATATTTGAGCACATATGCACTCATCTTAGGCTAAAATTAAATACTCAACCACTAGCACATATGTTCTATCATAACCAAAATAACATGTTAGACCTCCACTATGTTTCTCCTTAATCAAATTTAAGTGCATCTAACCTCTAAGTATGCACAATTGTGCTCCATGAAACAACAATCCCTCTTGTACAAAATAATCCAGTTCTAGTATTCAATCCACATTTACTGGTTATGCATATGCTTGCCATGCATCTCTTAAATCTTCATCTTATGCATACAACGCCTTCATAGTATCAAATCCCATAACTTCCACTGACATCTCATTCAACAAAAGACACCTCCTACTATGCGCATATGCAACTATATTTGCTTTCCCACTCTTACGCTTCAATAAAAAAATCATAATTATGCAAAAAAATTACCCACTTCACATGTATTTGATTTACCTTTCTTTCACTATTTATGGATTGCAGTGATTTATGGTTTGTGTACAACACAAATTCCTTGGGCAATAAGTAATGCCTCCACTTCTTGAGTGCTTGCAATATCACATAGAAAACCTAATCATAGACTGAAAATGTTTTCCTCGCATCATTCAATTTCTCATTGAATTAAGCAATGGGCTTACCATTTTGAATCATCATAGCTCCTATTGTTGGGCCAATAACATCACAATCAACTCATAATACCTTGTTAAAATCAAGGAATGCCAACTTTGATTGTTTAGTCACTTTATTCTTCAACTAATGGAAACTATTTTATACTTTTGCACTCCAGACAAACTCTTTTATATCACCTTGTAATGTTTTTTGTGATAGGTGCACATATATACTGTTGAAGTTCCCGATAAACTTCCTATAAAAACTTGTTGATCGATGAAACTTATGTGCTCCAAACATAATTCTAGGTAATGACCACTAAAGTATAGCCCTCACCTTTTCTGAATCCATCTTCAAACCATCTCTATAAATTACAAAACCCAAGTATACTAGCTCCAATTTCATGAAGCTACATACCCTCAAATTTGCGAGCAAATTTTAATTTCACAATCATTGCAACACTTGTCTCAAATACACTAAGTTTTCTTCCTTCATCCTATTGCAAATCAATTTTTCATCCAAATACATAATGACAAAATTACCAAGAAATAGTTTCATCATTTCATGAGACTCATGAATGTACTCAATGCATTAGTTAATCCAAACAGTAGGACCAACCACTCATACAATCCTTCCTGTATTTTGAACATGATCTTTCACTCATCACCTTCCCTTATGCACATTTGGTGATATCCACTCTTCAAGTTGATCTTCATGAAGTATTATACTCCAATCAAGCAATCCATCAAATATCC
Source organism: Torreya grandis (assembly GCA_037957365.1). Classification (NCBI taxonomy): domain Eukaryota; kingdom Viridiplantae; phylum Streptophyta; class Pinopsida; order Cupressales; family Taxaceae; genus Torreya; species Torreya grandis. The sequence goes on from JARHVA010001624.1 coordinate 2,378,051, forward strand.
ATGCATAGCAAAGGAATTTTATACTTGATAGTAATCTTGATTATGGCTATAGAATCATTGTCTATCCTTCATTCTCCACTTTTATTTGGTACTCACATTGTTGCAACTACACATAGGGTCAATCTTTCTCTTATCAACCCTTTGTCTAATAAATATTTAGGTGTCAATCTACATGCTTCTTTATTTGGAAAACTAGATTGTGGGATCAAATCCATGTGGTGACTTATAATTCTCGTGGGTGGTAACCCATTTGGTGGATCATTTGAAATAGTCTATGAAAACTCACTCAACAAGTCTTTCACTTCACGTGGAATGTTTATTCTTCTCTTGTGCACTTAAGTACACAAACCTAAGCATAACCACAAAACATGCCCTCTCCTTGCTTACCTCTTTTAGGGATTGTTTCCCCAACACCAATAGAATCTTGCATTCTTGTCATCTTCTTCATTCTTATACTTAAAGGGTGAAAGTGTATACTTCCTCCCATCCTTCAGCAAAGTATATGCATTTGTGTGTCCATCATGCTACACCTTATTATCTAATTGCCATGGCCTTCCAACTAACACATGGCATACATGCATGGGCATTATGTCGTAAATGAATTCATATTTATACGTGTTAATTTGTAAACTTACTATACATTGCTCATTCATGAAAACATGATAACCCTACAAAAACTTATATAGCTTTTATGGATTTGGATGTGTAATCCTCTTCAAACCAAGATTTTAAACCATCTCTTTTGAAACAAGATTAAATGTGCTACCATTATTAACCATCAACTTACAGTAGTTACCTCAAGACTAACAATTAGTTCTAATTAGATTTTTATTTTATGCGAGAATATTCTCTTCTTTTGTTGGTTTCAATAGCACATTCTTCATCATAAGAGCTTATATGGATTCTAGTTCTTCACCTTGATATATTGATGTAATACTCTCCTCATATGCGTGTGTGATACGATAACTCGTATCAATTCTCCTATTACCATCATTATGTGTATGTGGGCACTCAAATGCTCCATGCCTAATTTCCATGCATCTGAAGCATGTACCCATGAATCTTCTTCCTTTACCTCATCCATAGAATCCTCTCTAGTAGGATATCGTTTATCCCTTGGCATTGTATCATTGGGTTGAAAAATGTTAGTTTTTTCCTCTTGTGCATAATAACTTTTGCTACAACTTCCTTGTCCTCATCCATGTGTAAACTTTCCTTTCCCTCTGTTGCTCCTTATTGTATTTCTAACAACTCATCTTGAATGGAAATGCACAATCCATTTATGTACCTTGAGATCTTCTCAATGTCATATTCCACATGACCTACTCTAACAGTGATTCTGTAAAACTCTTTGGTGTAATCCTTTAATTCATCTATTTCTGTTGCAATTGTTTTTATCTTATTAAACAAAGTTAACTAATAATCAACAAGTATGAATATTTATTTCAACTTCGTAACAGTCTATCCTAAGTCTTAATTTTTTCTTTACCTCTACCAACTCTTTCTATTTGCACATGCTCCCACTATAAGGATGAATGACCCTTCAATTTTGTGCATGCAAATTTGACTTTCTTGGGATCTTCCATACAACTATGCTCAAAAGTATGTCTTTAATCCAGTGACCCAATTAATGAGTTCTTCAAGGCACAACTCTTTGAATAACTAAGAGGGTCCAACTTCAACTTACTAGTCATCCTTGTAACTATGTGTAGGTATTTATCTTCAGGCTTATTGACCTCTTCTTTTGCAACTTGGTTCTCAAGCACTTCCTCAGTAGCTATATTTTTGCTTTCATCATTCACCACATGAACACCTCGATGATGTTTGGTTTCCATAACTTCTAACCAAGCGTACATATCTCTCATCAAGTTTGCCAAGTCTACAAGTCTTGGTGTTTTGGCCACTCTCAATGCACTTGTCGTAAAATGTCCTCTATGTGTTATTTCCTCAAAATCAAATAAAAACCGCTACACCTTTTACCCCACACTTGATGGAAGATGTCTTCACTGCTCTCTACCCACTCACAAATGTGGAAAAAAAAAATTATTAGTGCTTATTCCATAATGATAACCTTAGCTCTAAATACCAAATGATGTAATCAAGATTACGAGATCCAATTAAGATGGCCTTATCCACACAACCTACAAAATAAACACAAACAAATGACTAACTTTTAGTGTTGCACACATAAACATAATGAAACGATAACAACAATTGTTCTTCTATCAATTTTGATGGATGAAATTACATTCAACAACACTAGAGTCTTATTATAAACATTAAAAAAAAATGCAAACCTACATCAACCTCAAGTGGATTTTTGACACTCTTTTATTTGCATATCTACTCTCCCAGCTCGTCGCCCCAACTAATCAACTTCTAGCTTAATTGTTCCAGATCTCTAGTCTTCTCTCTCAAGGTCGCTAGCTCATCTCACAAGTGTTAGGATGTGTTTATATAGATACACAATACATCTCCTTACATTAATGGTCTTCCATTAACTCAACTACCCACTAATGTCTCAATCATTAAATTTCCACAACACATCACCATGTGCCACAACCATTAAATGCAAAATACATTCCCAATGTCCATAACACATCACCATGACCCATCGTGAATTATAAATTTAATATTAAACATGTCACACCATGTTGCACATCAATCATAAGCATGTTTCGAGGTTGAAGGAGTTTCTACAAAAAACTATAACCTTGTACCATAATCTAATTTAACATTCAGGCTTGGATTACTGTCAATACCACTTACAAAACCACTAGATCTCGTGAAGCTTGTAGCGTATTTTGCAATTTCTGATAAAAGCATAATAGTGTCGTAGGATATGTTTTGGTAGATGACTTTAGAATGTTAATAAGATATTCCTAGCCAATCCATGAATCTTGTAGCTCTTTTTAGAATTTTCATGCAAAACCATAACTACACAATAAGCTCTAATTTCACAAATGAGTTCTATTGTTATTTCCATGCTACCTGCAAATTGTGAGTTTCCATGGAGCTTTGTAGGTCTTTTTAAAGTTTCGAGATGAATTACAACTTTGAATCAAGTTTCTAAACATTATGAAACAAAATAATATTGTATATAAACATATCATTGGTCTAAGGCTTTAGGTGATACCACAAATCTTTTGAAGTGTTTTTAGATTATTACAATTATTTTAACACTATATATCTTCAACACTACTTATTACCACTTAACATTACTCATATTTTTGGTTGATGCAAGATTGTTTGTGAACTTGTATGCTCATACATCACACCACCAAATGATAGGTATTTTTCTTCAAAAGAATCTATTTATTGCAGTCTATAAAATTGTGTATTAATTACTTGTAGATATGAAAATATAATAAGTACACTTTACAATAAATAAAACTAGTACTAAAAAATCATTAGAAAGGGAATAAAGATTATGGAAATATATTTAGCAATAAACAATAGCAATTTATTTTAAGTTTTTATAGATATTCTATGGTCGGCATATAATAAAAGCCACTTATGACGATGAATGTAATGACAGTACCCGCTACTTGTTTGATAGTATTTTCAAGGCAAATAAGTTTGATCTACAACAAAAAAAAAATTATGTTTGCAGTTATCTCTATGGCAATATCTGATCTCTAAAAAAAATGGTCATAGCATTTCTGAATGGCATGGCATTTCGAGTTTGGTGGCAGGGAAAACCTTAAAAAAAAAAAAGAGGCGACATTTTAACATTAAGTTGAAACAGTCAATCCCCTACAGATCATGGTTGCAATCCATGTGTTTCCAAAATTAAGGGTTGAGCAGCCTTCAAGAAGGAACATTCCATAATAGTTAATATAATACTTTCTTTATTTCGTATAAAAAAAATTATGCGCATTTCGGGTGTTAGATTATATTAACGGTGATTAATTCACCATAGAGTGTTTGTTATATTGGTTGTTCATTTTGTCATACCCCTGGTTATTTGACCATCCTATTTACTAGGATATTGTTTTTCTATCATTGTGGCTATATAATAGCTCGTGTAATAATTTGCATGTTCGCTGAATATGGTACTCCTTGAAATTCTCATTTTGTTTCAGAGCAAAACGAGCAAATTTGTGCGACTTTGGGATCAATCTGTACACTCTCCACATTGATTGATATGAGCTACGAAGAAAACAAGCAGAGACTTTTTTTTTAAAGCGTAACTATTCTCCTTCAAACTGAGCAAGGCGACCTGAGACACAACCTGTCTGATTTATGACAGCCTGGTCTAGACAAGGATTCTTGAGAAGTATAAAGTGCGGCCTCCTGTATCTTTTAATATAGTGGCCTATTGTAATTTTTGCTATATATGACCTACTATAGTCGAACAATACACAACACATGATATCAAGTGTGTATAGGAGTGTATATATGCATGGAATCGGCCTTCACGGTTCTCTATGATGGAGCCCCGACGTAGGAGATAAACAGTTGTCAAAAAAGCAATTGATTGAAACTATACAACTTAAAAGTATCTTTATTTTGCACAATCTATAATAAATGCACAGTGCTTTAATAGTATACAACTATAGATATCTCCAACTACATTCTAAAGGCACACTCCTGTGCGCTGCATTCTACGCTGCTCGACTTTGCAATGAAGATTTTGTTTATATATCTCAAATGTGTATTTACACAAGCACATTCTTATATCGCTGGCTATAAAGCAAGGTTGGTGGGATTTTTTCTAGTTTTTGAATATGAAGTTTTAAATTAAAAAAACAAATCAATTTATAAGCTTCACACTTGATCAAAGGCGCCACAAGTAATATTTTGGACCCAAAACCACTATTTTAATTCAAAACCACTTGACTAGTTATTCCTTTGTTGCAAATTTCTTCAAAACCACTTTTCTACAAATCCATGGTGTTAAACAAAAGGAATGGTTTTGGTTATAACTTGCATTTTTTAAGCTTTTAAAATATAAGTTGTCCTTCATAAACATGATATGATGCATAGGTGGGTTGGAATAGGTTTTTTTAATTAATAGGTGTGAAGTTCAAATCACCCCAAAAAAGTTTCTAAAAGATTTTTTGTTTTTAAATAATTTTTTCCCAATTGCAGTGTTCAGTACAAGAGATGACTTCGACTCATATTTATGAGTAAAGCCATCGTAATTGAATTATAACATACATAGTTTAACATAGTTGTAACAACGACGTCTGGGCATCAACCTTATAAAATTATTAAAGAGAAATAAGGTTCAATTTTTTATTAGTCATCCATCCATTTACCCATTCAATTCAATCGATAGGTATAAATCTTGATACGTAAAATTTTAAATATATAAGGAAGTTATGCCTACGTATGTGGAATTCTATCTAAACAGGGGTTAATGATTGGTTGAACCTTTTCAGTATTGTTTAGGTACCATGTACTATTCTCTTTCACATACATTTATGTTTTTTTCACGTACCATTGGGTATATAAAACGTACGAGTTTCTTTCACGTATCATATAAAATAAGGGCGTGTCTATAGAAAGGTTTGGTATATCGATTTGATGGTATATAGAAAGAGACCTTGATACCTAGATTGATAAGGAACCAATCTATCACCTTTGGTTAAATTCTATAATTGCCAAAAATGACCCAAAATTCTTTTTGCCAAACTCAATGTTTGCATGACGACAACTATGCCATTTGGAAAACAAAAATCAAGACACATTTGGAATTTGAAAACATTTGACATGTTGTCAATGCTACCTTCACCCGACATACCTCTGACGCTGATCAACAATGTAAGTTTGATAAAGCAAAATAGAAGGCAAAATTGCTCATAATGTTCATGGTATCGAATGAGGTACAACCTCATATCCATGAGGCCACAACAAGTAAGGACGCTTGAGATAAGATCCAAACAATGTATGAGGCCAAAAATGACGACACCATTCTCCATTTGAAGAGTCAACTTTATTCACTCAAATTGAAGACCTATGAGAAAGTAGAAGTTTTTTTAAAACATATTGAAAGCCTAAGGGCTTCGCTCCAAGCATCGGGTGAGTAAGTTTCAGATACCTCTCTTATATTGATTATCTTGAGAGCACTACCACCTTCCTACAAGATATTTGTGACTACTTTGACTATCACAGAACAGAAACCATTTTTTGACAAGTTGGTAAACATGTTGCAACAGGGAGAGTCTATACATACAAAAGAAGAATCAAAAGAACATGCTCTCGCCTCTCATCAACAAAAAGGGAAGAGACAAATTACGTCTTCTAAACAAAAACAAGGCCATCAACATAATTCCAAGGTAATAAAGAATGGAAAGTTTGCTTTGTTCGTGGAAAGAAAGGCCATGACCTAAAGGATTGTCAGTATCACTCATTCACACAGGGCTCCTCAAACAACACAAAGATCGATAACCAATAATCTTCACATCCACAAAAAGGACAAGTTTAGAAGAAAGGCAATTGGAAGAATAAAACAAATGAGCAAGACAACATTACTAAATAGGGAGACACCCTCTCTGATGAGGACTTCCTATATGCCACATAATTTCACAAAAAATCAACTTCACAAAGTTCTATATGGTATGTTGACTTAGGGGCAACTCGACACATGACTGGAAGACAAGATTTGGTTATAAAGTATGAATGAGACCTATCCTAAAAAATGTCTCTTTAGGAGATGATTCGTCCTATCATGTTTAAGGCATTAGGAATAGCTCCTTATCACTAGAATAATGTGTTTGCAAGATTTTTGATGTCCTGTGTGTCCTAGGACTCACAAAGAATCTTCTCTCAGTCAGTGAGTTATTTGAGCATAACCTAAAGGTTGACTTTGATTGCAAAGGTGACAAAAAGATGTATCTGATCAAAGATAAGTCAAAATGCTCGAAAGTTGTTGCATGAACCTTGGGGATTGGAAAAATGTTCCAACTGGACTTTATTCAATCGAGCAGTTAGGGACTTATAGCTAAAGATTTAAACTCAGCCAATTTGTGGCATCACATAACGGTCATGTTTGTTTTGGATACCTAAATGCGCTAAGCCATCGTAACATGGTCCATGAGCTTCCTCAGTTGAAGAAAAATATAAATCTTTGCCCTAGTTGTCTCATAGAGAAACAACAGAGAACTTTTTTGGTCAAAGTTCCTCAAGCGCATCTAGAAAGTTACTCAAGAAAATTGTGGGTTTATTTAACTAGTTCAAAGCCGCAGTGGAAACTGAAACTGGTTGTAAAATCAAGGCTCTTTAATCAGATCAAGGGAGAGAATACACTAGTAAAACATTTTTTCTTATTTGAAAGACCACAGAGTTCATCGACAGATGACTCCACCATACACTCCTCAACAAAATGGTGTTGTAGAATGACAAAATCATACTATCATGGAAATGGTACGTTGCATGATTGAATATTTTGATTTGGCACACATATATTGGATAGATGTAATAAAGATAATAGTTTATTTGTTGAATAGGTCACCCATTGCAACACATGACAATATGACTCCACATGAAGCCTAGACGAGGCTTAAACCTTCCATTGCTCATCTTCAAGTTTTTAGATGTAAGACTTATATGCATGTTCCTAAAAAGAAGGGAAATAAACTTGATAATAAATCCATGACTTACGTTTTCTTAGGGTACAATGAAGAGTCATTAACATACAGACTTATAGATCCTAAAATAAGGAAAATATCCATACACAGAGATATAAAGTTTGATGAGAAAGGTAAAACTAATTTGCCTTCCACGAACTCCCCTGATTCTATAATTAGACCTCTAGATAGTTCATAAGGTCATGACATCATAAAAGGTGACATGATGATGGGGATGACCAGTCAGATAATGCAAATCCACCCAAAAGAACTGTTTAACGTATGCCTAAATGGTATACAAATACTTTACGAGATGATAAACTAGATAGAATTCCAGACACATGGACTACTAGACCAAGGATTCATAGCATGACTCAAGACGAGATCAATTTGGCCCTAATGAGCACAATTGTAGAACCAGTGGAGCCCTCGACGGTTTAATAAGCCCTAGAGTCTAAACCTTGAAAAGATGCCATTAATGTTGAATTTCAATCAATGATGAAACATAAAACATGGCAATTTGAACATCTCCCACCAAGGAAGAAGCCAATTAATTGTAAATGGGTGTTCAAAACTAAATACAAATTAGATGGCAGTATTGACAAGCACAAGGCACGACTTGTAGCAAAAGGATATGCACAAAAGGAAGGCATAGATTATGAGTAGGCATTTACTCCTACAACCAAGATCAAGACTATCAAAATGATATTTGATATCGTTGATCAATTTAGATGGAGGATTCACCAAATAGATGTAAAAAGTGTCTTTCTCAATAGAGATCTACATGACACAACTAGAAAGTTTTGTCACCGCTGGTAATGAAGAAAAAATATGTAAACTCGTCAAATCTATGTATGGTCTCAAATAGGCTCCCCAAACATGGTACATAAAAATTGATGAGCATCTCATTTAACATGGAATTCAGAGGAATCCCTATGATCCAAATCTCTACCTCAAATAACAGGGGGGAGATTGTGATTGTTGTGTATGTCGATAATCTAATCATCACTAGCAGTTCAATAAAAATGATTAATGCAATCAAGAAAGATCTTAACCAATCATTCAACATGACATAGCTCGGGCTCCTACACTATTGTCTTCAACTATAAGTATGGCAAAAAGAACACCACGTATTTGTGCCCCAGATGAAATATGTCAAGACAATGCTTGAGAAAATTTAGATGATGGGCAATCCAATCACTACACCTATGGAGACAATGCTTTAATTATCTCATACAAATCCATCACCACAAGTGAATACAACTCTCTATTGGTAGTTGACTGGAAGTCTTATTTATTTGACATATAATAGGGCAAACATCAACTATATCATCAACGATCTCTCACAGTTCATGCAGGAGCCAAAGATGTTTCATTAGAAAGCAACAAAGTAGATATTGAGATATATCAAAGGTACAATGGACTTCAACGTAAAATATAAGAAGAATGATAATTTCTTCTTAACAGAGTATTCAGACTCAGATCATGCAAGAAATATTGATGATAGAAAATTCACTTCAAGATGTGTTCTTTTTGAGATCTGGTCCGATATTCTGAGGGCACAAGAAACACAACTTAGTTTCTCGATCTTCCACTAAAACAAAATATCATGCTACAGGTGAAGTTGTCTGTGAAGTAATATGGTTACATCATATACTATAAAGATTACGAGTACCATAAAAAAAATCTACTATCTTGTACCGTGACAATGAGGGTGCCCTCAAACTTGTTCACAATCTAATATTTCATGAATGCACAAAACACATCGATGTACAAGTACATTTCATACGGGAACATGTTCAACAACACAACATCCAACGTCAATATTGCCTAACAAAAAAAAATGCAAAGGTCTTCAAGTCACTTGCACATAACAAATTTGAAATATTTAGAGAATATTTCATTTTCACTTCAAACTATGTTGAATTAAGCAGAGAATGTTAAATTATATTAACGATAATTAACTCACCATAGTGTTTGTTATATTAATTGTTCATTTTGTTATATCAGTGACTCTATTTCGGGATATTTGTTATTTGACCATCCTATTTACTAAAATGTTTTGCTATCATCATGGTTATATAATAGCCCATGTGATAATTTGCATGTTAAGTGGAATATATTATACCTTTAAGCTCTAATCTGTTTTAAATAAAAATTTATAATATATTTTAAATTAAAAACCTTTACCATATATATTTAAGTAAAATTTCTTCTACGGATAAGGAACCAATGGGAAACAAACACATCAAATAGGACAACCATTGAAAATTCCAAGTGCGTACATACCTTATCATGTAATTGGACGCCAATGTATTGGTTGTCAACATCAAATATTTCTATTAACAAATACTATAGAACTATTTATGTCTAGCCATGGTGAAAGTAAAAATAAAATGAAAAGTTTCTGTGTGATAGTCGGCGTAGGGATTTTTTAAGCTCGTCTACCATTTTAAATGGCATTACATTTTGAACCCAAAAGTGTCCCCATTTGGGTCTTCCATATGCCCATTTGTTGTTTTAAAGCTCTTATGCACAAATGTCATTTCTTCGCAGGTTTGCAATAATTGATCAGATTCATAATGTGGTGTACCTCTTTGATCCTCCTAACAAAGCTGTTATTGATTTTAATATTTTATTTTTTTATTTTTTAATATTTTTATTATTAATTATTACATTAACGAGGGAAAGGCCCTGACCCTAAAGAAGACATAACAATATCTTTGAAACAAACCCATTTTTTGTTTTTTTCCATATTCTCGAATATCGAGTCATTTTGTGCAAATCAAGCAATCATTGCAGAGGTTTGTTTTATGTTAATGTTGTAATTTTTTTAACATCAAACAAAAATCCTCCATGGCAAGCTGGGCATATGTGATGTGGGAGTGTTAATGGTTGTTTGTGGTAAGCAGAATGTGTATCATCTCCTTCAACCAAGGCTTTCAATGGCTTTATATTCAAACTAAGATTGTCAGTGCAAAGCATTCGCAAATTTCAGGTGTACTTTTTTGTGAGTGCTCTAATTTCCAATTTATTATTAATTTAAAAAAGTAACAAATGAACTTGAGAAACATTGTATTGACGTGTGTGGAGGAAAGCCCCGTGGTTTTTCTCAAGGATAAGCATTTTCATGAGTTCTTGGACCCCGTTCTTTGACTCTGAATCCACAGTTATTTCACAAATACCTGTTGGGATTCGACTCTACAATCTGCCACTAGTGATGCAAGACAATATACTGTTTCAACAGCTGATCTCTAAAATTGGGTGTGGTTAATCCAAATTGATGATGGCCCAATTCTGGTTGAAAGAAATTTCGTCAGGGTCTGTGCCATGATTGATATTTCCAAACCCATTCTACATTCCATCAAACTAGTGTCTTTGAAGGGATATCGGACTCAATTCTGTAACTTGGAAGGGATGTCGTTTCGTTGTTTCCGGTGCAACCAAATAGGGCATCTTCTGGTGGACTGCACCCCTCAACATTATGTTGGCTCCAGGCCATCTCAGCTTTTAGTTTGGAAAATGAAATTGTGCCGTTCCGATCGAGTATCAGTGTAGAGCCACCAACAGACTACCTTAGAAGAGTGGTTCCCATCCCCTTTGGCTGATGGCGTAGCAGCTGTTGTGCCTCATCTAAAACGGGGCCCGTAGGCCTGTCGCCTTCTGTTGTTTGCAAGTTGAAAGATACAGCTTAATAGGAAGTCAGTCATTGTTCAAACATCTCAAATTGTATGTTGAAAGATACAACTTAAAATCTTAACATTTGAGATGTTTGAACATGCATTTTAAGACTATAAAGTTCAGGAATTCTCCCTGTTTCAGTTTTATAGTTTAAGAGTTCTGACTTTCTATATTTTGGATCGAGCTTATATGCTTTTACTAAGGTATTTATTATTTTACAATGAATTGAGTAGGAAAAAGAGGAGGCTGCTTACTGGCAAGTGACAACCCCTGGAGAGATTTAGAGCACCCAGATGAGAGTGGACCTTGTTTTATCTTTTTGATGGCATCTGGTTTTTTGTTTTATTCTGACGATAATCCCTTATTTAGTAACTGTTGGGAACTCATAAAAGAGCGAGGTTCAAAAATAGATTGCCTGGAAATAGATATCAAGGAAAAGCCCTGCACATATGGCACAGGTAGAGTCACGCTATTTTGAATGTTCAGTTCTGTTTAAGAGTGAAAAAGACATACTTTAGAATTAAAAAAGATTGCTTGATGGTCTGGAATCATCTGCAGAAGAATCACTTGTTCCCTTTACAAATTTGGCTGTTATGCTCAGAAAGGAGATCATTAAAGACTTGTGTTTTGGCTCTATGATTGCTATGAGATGAGAAAAAATCCTCTCTTTCCCCATGCACAGAAAATCTAATCTGATCTGTTTTGCCTCTTTATCTGCTAAAAGTGGGGGAAGACTGCGGTGGGATTGCAAATTCCGACGCTCATTTAGCCAAGTTGAAATTTTATTGTGATTCTTTGCTATGGGTAGATTTGCTGTGCATCGTGCATTTCATTCAATGCTTCTACATTCTGAATATGGCATCAGACATTTTTTTTGTCATGGAAACATTCGCGGCACAGTAATAGGGAAAATATCTGCTTGTTTCTTCACTCTTTATGCATGTCAAATGTGACACTTGCACCCAATTCACTAGATTGGCATAAAGGACAGTGTTTGGATTTCATTTGGGAAAGGAATCTAAGTGATATATCTTCTGGTTAGTTAATAAACCACTCGAGTATAGGTCTTGGCAGCAATTGGTCTTCGTATTTTATCCAAGCTTTGCAAAATTTTGGCAGAACAAGTTATCAAGGCCAGAAATGTTCTGGCAGAAATCTGTTTTCTGCAAAATGTGGATGTATTTGTTATATGGAATTTGTCAGATTGGTCAATCAGACCTCTCTGCCTAGATTTTTTTTGGCAGTCCATTTGACTGTATCATATAGTATTGGTGGGGAACCCAGTTAAACCCTATTATTTACCCATTTATTAATATTGTAAACAATTTTGTGCAAGTTTTAAGCATATAAATAAATATTCTTACAAACAGATCTATAAATGCAAAGTACATTATTTCTCCAGGCACCGTAAATTGTATTTAACCAGCTTAACGGTACCAATGCCATGCAACTTAGCCCTAAATAAAGAAAATTTTAAGGAGACATGAGAATGATATGAACACTACAAAAATCTATGGTCAGTTCCAAAAACTAGGCTTCAAAAGAAAATCTCCATAGCCAGGCCACGACCATTTTCGATAGGAAAGGATACTTCTTGATCCCACACACTCTTCCAAATGAATATGCTTCCTTCATGGAGTATCAACCAACATGAATCATCTAACATCATATCACTGCTAGACTTGAGACACAAGCAAATATTTTATCATGTACGAAAAGGGAAAAAAATAAAGAAATCATATTAATCTCCACAAGTGACAAAAGTAGGTCAATGGGACTCAAAAGTACATCCAATCATAATACAGTAGTATTAGGGTAGAAAAGAACGCTAGAAGTTGAAAAAGTGACTAAAACTAAAGTTAAAACAATATGACAATAAAAGCACAAGAAGAGAGGGTAAACCCAAGCCGTAGAATACAAACTTGAAACTACAATTATGAATCCCCAAGCAAGGGGAGGGCTCCCCGATAATTCTAGGGGAAAAACAAGCCAATGAAAACCAAATATGAAGATCGAGGCAGAAAATTGGCCCAGGCACGTCTATATCAATGCTCAGAGCAGGAGAGGCACTAGCAACATCACTCACCACCACCACAGGATCGATGTAAAATCTGATAATGTCCAAAGGATAATGTTCCATGCTAAGGAAACCCTAGAATTTAGGATAAATAATTCCTTATTTCATGTACATAAACCCTCGTGTAATTAGAAATACAATATAGATTCAAAATCACCAGACATTGAATTTACCCATGGAAGAAAACTTCTCTCCTAATTGGTAAAATGAGAACTGGGCCAACATGATTATGTACAAAAGTTATATTAAAATTTTTCGATATATTGAATCCATAATCCACATATCTCAAATTTATCAGCTCTTTCAGGATAAGAAATGTTCTAGTGAAAAAAGATCCATTTAAATGAAATCACTAACAATTAATGTTTTTCCTTATTTATAAAACATTAGTTACAACTTAAATTACTTGTTAAGGATGAGCATTAAATTAACCTACAAAATTGAATATATAACTGGGTTTTATTAGCAAGAAAACCCAGCTCACACTAGTTGAGATTTTTTCTGCCCAAAAAGATTTGAAAACAATTTTGGTGCCATAGGAGGTAGTACCACAGGTTCTGGTGCCATAAAATTCACAATTTTCTCATGAACATTACACCTGCCACATTAGTCGAATAGATACAGTCAGCTTATTTAACACAAGATACAAAAATTATTCTAGGTACTGTAAATAAGGTTAACAGCACCTTATCTTCCGGCTTTTAGAAGGCCAACAATCCACGACTTTCCTCTTTCTATTCATCTTTTTACTGGAATAAACACTTGCTCCTGTTACAACATTAGCATAATGCATAAACTAGTATAGAAAATTTTAGGCTCCCAAAGATATCGCAATTCCCGTCCAAATTCATCTTCTGAAATTTGATTCTAAAATGGTACAGTATAAGAGAGTTGGGGATCATAAAAATAATAAAAGAACTAGCATCTGGATCTCATAAAAGAATAATTAAAATTAGAGATATTTACAGTAACATATTAAGATAAGAAGCATATGTCCTTTATCTCAATAATTTTATCAGTTTCTTTTCTTAGTGAAAATGGAAACATTAAAGAAAAGAAAAAAGTAGCAAACCCCTCAGGTTTAGCCAGGTTTGCTGACACGATTGTACCCAATGCCTTTTGGCATATTACCCTTTACTATCAAATCATTGAAATGGACCTTAGATCAGTTTTCAGTGTTTGTTTCTACTTTATGGCCATTTCTCATAGAAAAGAAGGTCCAAATAACATAAGAGGACAGAGTCTACCACAGCATGTCTGTTAGACAGGAAGCATAACTTATATCTGTGGGAATTCAATAATTACAGATGAAACAGAGATCAATAGTGCTTGAAAGAATTATCTACGAAGAATTCACATTGTCAACCAACATCATGTACAAAGCAGTACCTCCCATTCTGGAAAGGTCCCACTGACATTCATCATTACAGTAGAAAACAGTACCCTTATAACGGTCTGACCACTTTATTCATTTTCTCATGTGTTTCAATATACACATTAGCTTTGTTAAAAACAAATTTATATAAGCTAGGAGATTTCAATTTATGCTATTCATTCTGAGCAGATTTATCAGATCCACAAATCAAAACAATCTAAACATACTCTAACCCTGGGTACGTCCACCTACCACCCTCTCTAAACATCCCAAGCCTAACAGTCCATGCCCCTCCCAAGGCGTGGAGACCATCACCACTTCCCAAACTCAGCCTTCCCCCATTTTCAAATCTGTCATTTATAAAGGCAACCCTGCCATTTACAAATGCATGCCAAAGATCTCTTGCCACTCCCTCTTTCCCCTCCAAAACAAAGAATGGCTGCTATATGAAAACGTAAAACTCTTTGAAGATTCAGTTTTCTATTGAGGAAATGAGCCAAAGGTTGCGGCTTCTAAGGCTTTGATTTACAGATTTATGAGCGTGTATCTGGGGCCACAAACCCTGAAAATTTGGATACAGAAAAAAGTTGAAAGTGAAAACCTTCTGGGTCAGTAGATATTATGATGATGCCTAAGGGATTTCATGGCAATCTCTGCTCCAAACAAGAAAAGAATCAGGCTTTCCAATTTGGGGGTTTACGAAGCAATCAGACTTGTTCACGAAGCCATGGTCCCAAGGATCTCCCAAGCACCGTTACTATTTGGGTAAGGCTTTTCTAATTTTTAGTGAATAATGGCAAGAATTTGCACTACAAAAGATAGGAAATGCAATTGCTAAATGTATTAAAGCTTTATGAGTTCAAGTTACACTAGGATGGGTCAACGTTGATCTAGAGAAGCCTCTTCCCAGCGGGATTTTGTTAGATATGGGAGGGGGAGAGTGGGAATAACCCACTGACTACGACAATATTCTCTTTCAATGTGAATCTGCCATTATCATGGACATCTTGCTAGATTGTGCCCTACCCTTTCACCACAGGAACAATTTGAGGAAGAGAAAGAAAAGGAAAAACAACCCCAGGAGAACAAAGCTGTGGAACCCAACAGAAAACCTTCCCCAAAGAAGATGACAAATTCAAAAGTATGCACAAACAAATAAAGCTGCCCCTCAAAAGACATCAGAGTCTTTCTTTCTAATCCTTTTGAGGCTCTCAATCAGCCACTCGCATTGGATATCCAAAGCACCCAAGACGTCTAGAAAGTCCCCGATCTACCTCACTCCTCTGTCCTAACAACTTGGGAACAGTTTAACTCGGAAGAGAAAAAGGAAATTGCACCCACTCCTGATAAGAAAAAGTGCATTTTTTGTGCAGTTGCAGACAACTCAAAACCAATGAACAAATCTAAAACCACTATTGGCAAACTAAAAGGATTTGGAGATAACATGCAGCAATTTTTTATAATACCCACTTTGGTCAAAAAGAGAAAATCACCATCCAAAAACAATATAGATTTGTTAGATGGCCATCAGGGTTTCAAGGACCGTCAATCCCAGATCTGGGACATTGAAGACCCTGAAAAGGTCCTAAAGAAAATCATAGGAGCCTCTGACAATACCATGTCTTCTTATCAGAGTCCTCGATGTGCCCAATAGATACTGATGAATCCGGGCTTATATTAGATGCAGAGTAGTTTCTTAAATTTTAGTAATTAAGATGATTTGGTGGATTTGCTCAGACTTGGAATTTGAAAACTATTTTTATAATATCATACAGACTTAATATTTGACCATCATTATTGTTAATGTTTATATTTTTATTTAATTTTTAGAATACTTTTTAATACAATACTTTGGACCTTTATGTGTGTGTGTGTGTTGATGTTTATATTTTGATTGAATTTTTAGAAACTTTAATACAATGCTTTGGATATATATACACACACATATTTTGCATAAATCATGCATATCAATTGTCCTACCAATAGCACCTTCTATCATGTACTTCCTAATCCAAGGGACCATTTAAAAAGAAATCAATAACCTATCTTGTATTGGCAATAATTCAATGCAAATGTCCAAGGTAGATATACGTTGGGATATCCATCATGCTTGGAATAACTGAACAAGATCTTTCTGGGGACGAAATAGAGGTTTTGGTATCAATCCAAAGCTACGTTGTTTGGAAATGGAAATGAAAACATTTCCAAAACACCGAAACATGGATTTTCAAATACCCTTGATTTGGAAATGTCATGGAAATGTCTGTTATTATATATATATATATATATATATATATATATATATATATATATGTCTTGATATCCATCATGCTTGGAATAATTGGACAAGATATTTATAGGGACAAAATAGAGGTTACAGTATCAATCCAAAGCTACGTTGTTTGGAAACGGAAATGGAAACATTTCTGAAACAAGGAAACACATATTTTCAAATACCCTTGATTTGAAAATGTCATATATATATATATATATATATAGTTACAGCCCCTCAAGTTGTACTTAGAAAATGTAGCATTTTTTTTTTAAAACAAATTACTTAACATTCATTTCACAAAATAATACATTACAACATCCAATCTATAACTTATAACAATAGTACTACAAAAACTGAAAACAATATTTATCTTATACAACTCCAAGAAAAGTAAATACAATAGGACATAGCTACGGCTGGTCTCATAATACAGCAACTGTTGTTTAAGTATAATCAAACATTTAATTACATTTCCTTCAGGCATTCAGCCTGATACAATAAATAGATACCAAGCTCTCCGAAGCTCGAGTCAAACCAACTCGTGTATCATTGATAATCTCAAGTGTAGTCTCTAGATAAGTAGTACACTTATCGAGAGACTACATCCGAGTGTTTTTTCACACCAATCACAAAGCAACTATCCCCCGCACAATCCTCTATCAGGAAATGGCCCTCCCTTCACAGATAGATAGATAGAACAGTGGTGTGGAGGGAGAGCATCATCCAAACGTTTTTCCACACCAACCATAGAACAACCATCCCCCACACAATCTTCTATCAGGAAATGGCCCTCCCTTCACGGATAGATAGATAGAACAGTGCAAGAATCCATAGAACAAGCTAGTACCCATGTGTGTATGATGTCATAAAACTAAACATGCAATGTATGTGAAATCCCCAACCAATAGTGACTGAAATTTGTCAAATTTTCTTGATTTATGGCTCAAAGGAATTTCGTCAAACACTTATCTGAATATCGTTGATCTGATATGATATGGTGCACTATTTGGTTTGGTTTGATCGTTTTGAATTGCCACATATGTTTTTGAATGAAGCAAAGACAATATAACAATATAGCAATGATTGTAACGATAAATAGAGCTTTGACAAGGCACTTGTATTAATTTTCTGAGTATTACAAATGACTGTCATACAATGTTTCAGACTTATAACAGTGAGTATAAATAATAACAAACTTGCCAAATAGTAACGAACCTGATACAATGATGAATGTAGAAGATGTGCCTTTGGTTCTTGGATAAGTGGGGAGCTTGAAATGCAAATTTGGAACCAAGTGCTTCAGAATTTACAGTCTTATATCAGACCTCTAGTATAGCGCCACATGAAAGATAACAATGCCTTACAATGATCCCTAACAGCTGGAAACCTTACTCAATGTCCCCCTTTGCTTCTTAGCTTCAATGTGCAACTCTGATTGACAGTGCTTCAAACTTTTACAGTCTGACTCAGACCTGATTAGAGCTTAAAAGATGCCCCAAGTGTCAATAAAGTGCCCAGAAATGTTTCCCAAGGTGAGGCGCCCCCTTCGGTGTGTTTTATATGATTTTTAGACCTCTCTAAGAGCAAATTCGACCCCTATCTTTGTTTGCAGACCTGAATGTTTTAGACCATGAAAATACTTGCATTCCTTCAACAAATGGCCTTCCAAAAGTATCGAAAATGTTCTCCAATGCTTCAACTTGCACCTAGAACGAGAGGATCGAACCAAATACCATAGTTGTAATAAATCTTCTGATTTTGCAATGAAACCCTTAATCTTCCAACTTGGAAATCATCTCAATGAAGCACAAGTTGAGCCTCAAAAGTGAAGCCCACAACTGGTAACAATTCGGTTGATATTTCACAACCTCAAAGTCACACAACCAAGAGGGTTTTCGTCCTCAATGGCTATTATGCAGAAACCCTAGGTCTCCTCAACCACAAATCAATATCAAAACATAAACTTGGATGATAAGAAAAGAGCCCAACACCTCCTTATATACTTTTTTATGTCTCCACTTTTGGTGGGGGCTAGAAACTTCTAGAAATAAATAACTGTATTTCTTTTATTTATTTTTAATTTCTTTTTTTTTAATAAAATAACTTTATTATAAAATAAAGTTATAATTCATAAAGTAACTTTATAACATAAAGTTATAAAAATACTCTCTCTAGGTGTCGAAACGCCAATACGCCCATGGGAAACAACTGAATGTGGTAGAGAAAACCCCTCGAAAGGCCAGGGAACTGTCGAAGTGACCCTCTAATCATTCTGTCTTGGCCTACGAAGGTCAATGATAGGCCAATCTCATTGAAAATGTGATGACTAGGAAAAAGGGGACATTACAGTCCGCCCCTCCTGAAATTGCTTGTCCCCAAGCAATGTCAATTCCAAGCTATAAATAACTGCAATAATCATACCGCCTGGATCCCATGGATAAAACTACCTAACATCCCTATCATCACCAAACAACCCCTGAAGTGTCATCCCCTGAATGCCAACATGTACCTGCTGAAACAAACCAATCTCACTGTCGGGTGCTGCAAGTATATAAGCCTCAAAAGGGAAGCAACTCACAAAACTGATGACATTTGCCTCCCATCACTGCACACGAAAAACTAGCATACAAATCGTCCAACACATCTGCCGCTGTGCACTGCATCCCAAACAAGTCTTGAACATGAGGATCAAATGTAAAACTATAAGCAGTCCTTAATATGAAATCCTCATGGAACTCAGCTGCATGCCCTGCCTGCAAACCGAATGCACTAGGAGAACTATCGTCAACACTCAACTCTGAACTGCAATCAGAAAGATGGTCAACACCAAACTCAAAAAGTGGATTTCCCTGTATCCAAGTGTCACCCATCTCAAACAATGGATTGCCAATCCAATCTAGCCCTGTCTCCTTCCTATCCAATCTCCCATCATAAGTAATAGCATGCAAACTCCCACCTGTAATGCCTCTCAATGTATACTTACGTTTATCGATCTCAAACTTCATTTTATTCCTAGGCACATTGAGAGTGAACTCTCCTCAATCCTGGAGCCATTTCATGCCCAAAACTACATCCATGTCTCCCATCTGGACAATGTAGAAATCTGTCTGTAACTCATAATTGTTCAATGTCAAGGTGAGATTGCTTACTTTCCTGGTGCATGATAAAGTGTATCCATCGGCAACACGAACTCTGAATCCATCAAATCTCTCTGCCTCCAGTCTACCTCTACCCACAAAACCATTGCTGATGAAATTATGTGTCACACTTGTATCCAACATAGCAATACATCGCTGTCCATTCACTGTTCCTCTAAATCTGAATGTAGTCTCAATGTCTGAATTGGCAAAGTATGCAAGCGGAGCCAAACTACCATCAATATGATCCCCATCTCCCTGATCCTCGCCTACAGTCTCCTGTTGCTCAATATCATAATCCTCCACCCACATGATGTGATTAGCCTTGCCTTTAGGCCTAGTTGCACAATCGTGATCCCAACTGTAAGGTTGCTGGCACCAAAAACATAACTTTTTCCTCCTTAGTTCCTCTCGTAAACCCTCACTGATAGCTGGTGTTGTTGCCTTCTTCTTTATGTCCTTAACTTGCTGAGAACTCTCTCTACTAGAAGAAGGAACGTCTCTATCTCTAGGTGTAGGTCTACTCCTAGGTGCAACAAACTCCATACTACGTGCCTTCCGCATAGCCTCCTGTAATGTAGGTGGGTCAAATGCTTTCAACCAACCCTTCAAAGGCTCCATAAGTCCCTCTATGAATAGGACGACTATCCTCCTCTCACTGATATTAGGTACCATCACTGAAATACGTTGGAACTCCTCAATGTAAGACTCCAATGAACCCTGTTGCCGCAACTGTGCCAACTCTCTGAACCTAATCTCAGCATCTCTCACATCAAATCTTTTTATCAATCGATCTGTGAACTCTGCATAGGAGTGAATGTGATGATGACCAAGTGTCACAAGTCCATGATACCACCACTCGTGAGCTGACCCCTCTAAATGCAATGTGGCAAACTTAATTGCCTCCTCTGGCATCGGTCTCAATGACAAATAGTTGTCCAACTTTGGACCCATGAACGTGCTGAAGACTTGCCATCATATGTTGGCATGTTCACCTTACCAAGGGCATGCTGAAAGTCACTCCTAGGAAAGTTGCGTGGATCATTACGAAGTGCATTCCTTCGGTTCCTGGAGTTCATGTATTCATCAAATGGCCATTGGTCCCTCAAATCAAATGGCAAGGTACAATACTCATGGTATGCATCTCTGGACTCCTCACAATAAGTGACTGCTGCATCCATCTGTGGCGGTGTATGTATTTCTTCCCTTTGCGTGAAGGTAGGAAAAAGAGGTCTAGAAGCTGAAGCTCTAGAGGCCTCACCCTGCTGGTCATCTCTCCTCGGATTAGTATCATTTCCATTCACCCTACTGTGTTCACCTGTATTTTGATTCTGTGTGTTGGTATTCTGTTGCTGATCCATCTTAGCTATCATCTGTGTTACTAAGTCAATTAACACATCCATTTTCCTGCCATCAACACCTGTATTATTTCTACCTTCATTCCTAGGTCTGCTGCCTTGTCCTTTATCACCCATAGGACCTTGCTATATATTTCTTTCCAATTCCGCTCTTCTGCATGTATAGTACCTGTGAGGCCTAACTTCGTGTGGCTGCATGCAAGAATGAACCCACTAGGATGGCAAGATCTTAGCTCTGATACCACTGTGAAATCCCCAACCAATAATGACTGAAATTTGTCAAATTTTCTTGATTTATGGCTCAAAGGAATTTCATCAAACACTTATCTGAATATTGCTGATCTGATATGATATGGTGCACTATTTGGTTTGGTTTGATCGTTTTGAATTGCCACATATGTTTTTGAATGAAGCAAAGATAATATAACAATATAGCAATGATTGTAACGATAAATAGAGCTTTGACAAGGCACTTGTATTAATTTTCTGAGTATTACAAATGACTGTCATACAATGTTTCAGACTTATAACAGCGAGTATAGATAATAACAAACTTGCCAAATAGTAACGAACCTGATACAATGATGAATGTAGAAGATGTGCCTTTGGTTCTTGGATAAGTGGGGAGCTTAAAATGCAAATTTGGAACCAAGTGCTTCAGAATTTACAGTCTTATATCAGACCTCTAGTATAGTGCCACTTGAAAGATAACAATGCCTTGCAATGATCCCTAACAGCTGGAAACCTTCTTCAATGTCCCCCTTTGCTTCTTAGCTTCAATGTGCAACTCTGATTGACAGTGCTTCAGACTTTTACAGTCTGACTCAGACCTGATTAGAGCTTAAAAGATGCCCCAAGTGTCAATAAAGTGCCCAGAAATGTTTCCCCAGGTGAGGCGCCCCCTTTGGTGTGTTTTATATGATTTTTAGACCCCTCTAAGAGCAAATTCGACCCCTATCTTTGTTTGCAGACCTGAATGTTTCAGACCATGAAAATACTTGCATTCCTTCAACAAATGGCCTTCCAAAAGTATCGAAAATGTTCTCCAATGCTTCAAATTGCACCTAGAACGAGAGGATCAAACCAAATACCATAGCTTTAATAAATCTTCTGATTTTGCAATCAAACCCTTATTTTTCCAACTTGCAAATGATCTCAATGAAGCACATGTTGAGCCTCAAAAGTGAGGCCCACAATTGGTAACAATTCGGTTGATATTTCACAACCTCAAAGTCACACAACCAAGAGGGTTTTCGTCCTCAATGGCTATTATGCAGAAACCCTACGTCTCCTCAACCACAAATCAATATCAAAACATAAACTTGGATGATAAGAAAAGAGCCCAACACCTCCTTATATACTTTTTTGTCTCCACTTTTGGTGGGAGCTAAAAACTTCTAGAAATAAATAACTGTATTTCTTTTATTTATTTTTAATTTCTTTTTTTTTAATAAAATAACTTTATTATAAAATAAAGTTATAATTTATAAAGTAACTTTATAACATAAAGTTATAAAAATACTCTCTCTAGGTGTCGAAACGCCAATACGCCCATGGGAAACAACTGAATGTGGTAGAGAAAACCCCTCAAAAGGCTAGGGAACTGCCGAAGTGACCTTCTAATCATCCTGTCTTGGCCTATGAAGGTCAATGATAGGCCAATCTCATCGAAAATGTGATGACTAGGAAAAAGGGGACTACAATGTATCACAGAAAACTCGATTTAATACAAGATGTCGCACTGTCATGTAAATCATATATACCAAAAGATAATGTCTCACTAAACTTTATTTAACCACAAGATTCATACTAATTACTTCCTCCTAGCAATCCTATCACATCACATGCTAGACAAAGAGTAAGCGAAGTATACATTTATTCATCTACGCATGAATAAATCTTACATTAAAATCAATCCCCAAATTGAAAATAATGACCAATGTTTATACCACTTGGGTAAAACACATATTAAACTACAGATTCTAACTATTACAATATGTTCCATACAACTACCCCCATAATGACCCATATTATCATAGTCTAGTGATTTAAGACATAACTATTAGTTTTCCACAAGCAGTCATATAAGTAGTCATAAATACATGGAATCAAAAGCTTTTATTCAAGTAGTTATATATAACAAAGCAAGTCATACAAACACATAAAAGTCTAATAAGTTATTAACCATATTAATCCATGGATTCAAAGGTTATAAGTTATAAGGTGAAATCAGGACATGACACACACACGCATATAAACAATGCATAATACTCATTTTTAGTCTATTAAAGATAAAACACTTGAAAATATATAGTATTCATTCATTTATTACTTTAAAGACAAAATCTACATTCAAATCTAGAATAAATCATCTAGATTGTCCTCATAATCAAGAATGCCACTCCCACTATTTTTCAACTTTACCATTTACTTATGCTTTCTCTTGCAAGGGCTAGTCAGTGCATTGAATCTCCCTGCTGCACACCTTAAAGGGTGCACTGGGAATGACGTGGGATCGGCTCATGGCACTTTACGAGAGATGTTTTCATAATATTCTATCAACCTACATCCCTTCATGCAGCCTTCATACCTCCTATGATATCTCCTTGAAATCTTGAAACCCTGAAACATGGCTAAGTTTGAAATCCTAAAACCCTGAAATATAACTAGGTCTGAAATATGATAGGATCCTCCAAAAACTAGAATTTGCATTATAGCTCCTACAGCTCTGAAACCACTCTCAAACACCTTGACAGTGTGTGTTTGTGTATGCATTTTTGACAAATTTATAATATAAGAGGAAGGGATCTTGTGCGAGTACTTTCCCTGATGAATGTCATCAAACCTGTAAAAATACTAGATCCCTGTAGGCCAAATGGCCATCTTCCACATTACTCTTAATATCATATTGTTATGAAAACTAAGCCACATCTTCTTACACAATAGCCCACACTATAAGTTTTGGAGATTCTTTTACATGTACACAACTTCCTAAGCCATTTTACCCAATGTTCTTTTTCAAAATTTTATCTTTTATTTAACATTTTATGTGGTCTTTCCACATGATGCCTTTTTAATTAGGAGTTACAACATAAACATCTTGACCAAGCTAATCCATCAAATAAACATTAACCCCAACATTATCCCCCTTAATGTTTATTTGGGGGTCACTTGCCTCTCTAACTCTGTAGAAGCATGCATCTTTCGTTCTACTTCACTTCCTTTCTTCAACTCAATCTATCTTTGGCTCTTTTTATAACTCGGCTTCATCTTCATTTTTTACCGACTAAATTTCAGTGCTCTTCAAATTTTGTATACAAATGAAGGTTTTCCCTAGCCAAACCTTAACCAACCTTCTCTCAATTTCCATGCGGACTTTTTCGCATCTCTTTCCTTTGCAGCTACTCTTTTCGGCAAATTTCTTTGGCTTACCCACAACCTCTCTTTCCAATTTCTTATAGCATTTTCTACAGCTTACATCAAACCTCTACTACCATTTCCTATAGGGGTTTTCCTGTTTTATCAATTAAACTAGCTATGGCAGCATCAATCAATCATGAGCAAGTGCATCAAAACATCAACAACCATTAAATATCTAACTTATTTATCTGAGTACCCAAGCCGTCAATCAATAGTTACCATCAAGGTCTTCCAATCAATCATAATAATGATCCAGTTCTCAAATTCAATTTATCTATCATTATCCAAACTCGTTTCTCAACATACCTTCTTTGATTCTCCAACATTGAGTAATTTGTTGCTTCTTTGCATCATTAAATCCTGTAATCTCCACTCCAATCGGTCTTTTGTAGATTTTCATAGTTGCTTGTCCTTGTAAACATTGTGTTAGCAGTTGGCCCTGAAATATCCAACCTAAAAACCTATGATGTTAATCTTAGAAAACGTAATTTACTTCTCAATGTCATGACACAAGCTTGGGCCTGACCAATCATCATCCAAAACATTTCATTTGAATAACACCTCTCTAAACATCAAGATTTTTTTTGAAATTTTGTCCTTCAATTACTCATATACTTTTTCTTGAATTCAAAATAGGCCCTAAATACCTTCACATGACTCAAGTCACTCAACATTGACTTTATCTGACTCACTCAAGAAATTACTTGACTTGATCATCTCTTCACCCATAACATCCCACAAAATTCATCAGCTTCTCTCAAACCTTATCTCCAGTGATTCAATTTCTCAAGTGCCCTAAATAGGCCCAAAACAATCATCAACATGATTATCATCTCTCACCACTTTGACTCAAATGCATTTTCACTTTATCTTTACATGGCCCAACAATTCCTATGATTTAATTCATTTCAGTGTATAAATTGACTTAATAGTTCAAGTTTAGAGACCAAAACTTCAAGATTTGATCCCCACATGATAACTAAAAGCTGAAAGAATCGCATCTGTTATATTCTAAATTACTCAATACATCATACTAAATTCAAGCAGTTTTAAATTCTTACGCAAAAGACTATAAATGGAGCTCAAAACTAAAAACATATCCACATCTCATGGCTTGAAGATCCATTCCCAGATTTGTTATCAACTAGCCCAAATAATTCAAACCATTCAAGAAATTTCATACATCCTAAGACGCTTCTTTTTTCACACAATATCTATGACTCTCAATTCTTCAAAACAACTAAACTTTAGCAAATTCTCTCATCGCACAGAAATGACATATATAGGCTAAATGACATAAACAACTCAAACCAATCGCATGCAATCTCATACTCAATATTAATTCACATTAACCATCTTACACTAATTTGGGTCAAATCTTGACTTACACAAACCATCTCACACTTATCACTTGACTTATTTTCTTACAACCTTTGACTTAAAGACAATTTGAAAGTTCATCATCTTCTCTTCAAATTCCTGCACTCAAGTCATCATCTTATGCAACCTATGATGCTTTGAAAAAATAAATTATCATATGTAATTTAAGGTTTCCACGAGCAATTTAATTAGATTATTAAATTTTGTGGGATTTTTACTTGTGTTCAATTCATCTAAAATATGATCTCTATGAGTTATCATTAGCCTAATAGAAGTTTTCCTCGTATATTTTTGGTAAATAATCACAAGGCAAGGAGACCCACTTTAGCACACAAGCGCCATAAGCATTTGTTAGTAGGGAGAAGGAATGGTGAATGTAATCCACTACTTTTGGCTTCTCACCCTCTAGCCTCTTTCCCCATTGGAAAAGCTTTTGGAGTGTGCATTGGCAAAGATTTTGGATTGTGGGGAAAGAGGATAGAGGGTGAGAAGCCCAAGGCAATGGGTTACATTCACTATTCCTCCCACATACTAACAAATGCTTGCAGTGTTTGTGTGCTAACATGGGTCCCTTTGCCTTGTAATTACCACCAAAAATATACGAGTAAAAACGTCATTAAGGTAATGACAATCATGGAGGTCATCTTAAGGTGACTTGAACACGCACAAGTAAAAATGTCACAAAAATTAATAATCTAATAAATTATTTTTCATCATCTAGTGCCACACTTTGTAATCCATCATCCAATGTTGATCATCAATCGCCAATGATAAAGACTTCTTGCATCTTCTTTAAAATGGCTGCTCTTTTGGTAAATACTTCAAGGATTAAGATCCAAATTTTAATTACTACATAGCCCTCTCTTCCAAAATGGTCAAAAGAAAACTTATCCTCGCTCTACGGAGTGTCTTCATATCTTCTTTTCTCAACAATCTTCAAGAATTTGGGAGTTTCTTTAACACTCTTAAAGAACTTGCCCACTTCCACAAAGACCTTTTGGGACTTATCAACTTCCTTAGCAGTTTCAGCGGGCTATCTAACTTATATGACAATTGATGAAGATCAATTAGCTTCTTAAGCAATAACTAGCTTTAAGAGTACTTCAATTCCTTTTGCACATGTTTTAGGACTTGCCAATTTCAAAACAACCATGTTCAGCATACTTTGGTCTTTCTGTGACTTCAACGAGTTTTTAGATGCCTTGAATCCCATCCTTTCCAGCATTTTTGAACATATGCCTTAGGCATGACATTCAAAATTGTCAATTGATACTCTAGGATGTGTGGAGCTCATTAAACAAATATCTTCAAACAGCCCCTGTCCATGATAGGTGCTTGGTGACCATTTCTCCATCTTTTTTTTCATCATGTGTCTTGACTCCTATGTCAAGACTATAGTCCTGCCATAAACAACATGTTAGCCACAGTTTCTCCACCTATTTCTAAAACATTAAAATTCTGCTTGCAATCTTTTAGCTTGGCCTCCATAACAGCCAAATCCTGATTGAGCTGCCCTTCGGTTTGATTTAGTTTTCCCTTAGACTAGCTCATGCCACTAACAACTACCTCTACAACTGGCCAAGTTTATATTCACTAAATAAATTTTCATATTCACAACACAACATATTGTTGCAAGACAATTTTGGTTTTCAAGTTTTTATTTTAAATCTTTGTTTACAATTTTTTGGACAAAGCTTTGATTCTAAGTCACACGGTTCGAGTTCGATGACAATAAAGTTTGGTTTAAGTTCACCAATGGATAAAGTTCGAAAAAAATTGCCATTAAATATGACCAATAAATAAAATAATAACAAATATAAAAATAATAATTAAAAAAAATTAAAACAAACACCATAAAAAGTTTAAAAAAACTTTAAAGAATAATTTTAAAAAATATTAAAAAACAAATCATTTAACAATATAAGTCAAGATATTAAAAAACCCATAACAACAAAGGAAAAAAACAAATAAAAATAACAATAAATTACAAAATAAATAAAAAACATCTATAAACTAAATGAAATCCTATAAAAAACACAACCTTTATTGTTTATTGTTATGAAATCCTAAAATAAATAACAATAAACGCGAACCCTACTTGTCCTTCCTTGCTCAGCACCTCACGACAAACACAGCTCACAACTCCCTCTACGAACACTGCTGATGAATACAGCCTCCACACACAAACCCACCAACGCGGCACAATACACAAGACCCACAAATACGGCATAACACACAGCTAAAAAGAGCAAACACCACACGATACAGAGTCACAGACATGCAGCTAAAAGTGTAGATGCCACAACAAACAAACTCAAAAAACTTTGATGTTTTTTGACGATGTTTTTGTGGCCGCCTGGAAATCGACGAATTTTGTATTTTATCCCTAAAATTAGGCAAACCTTGTGACACTGCTTTGATTATATTATCCAGTAGCATGCAAGCATTCCTCTCTCTCATCACCAAATTTTATAAACTTGTCCTACTAGTCTACTTTGATCTTGATGCCAATTTTTCAATCTCTTGGGGGAAATTTTATCTAACTGATTTGGTGAAAGAAAAGATACGAAAGACACTGTCAATTGCCCATTGATCACAGCTTCCCACACTAAATAAATCTATTTTTTTATTGTAATCACGGAAAAAAATAAGGCGTGATAGACATAGTTAAGTATGGTATTAAGTTATTAATAAATGCTTATGAACAGACAATATAGCACTGTGTTTGGATATGAGATTAGTGCTATTTAATGTGTATGACTACTTTTAATTTTTTAATAGAATTGCTGTCACTGATTGCATATGGAATGTTTGGAGTTGAACAGGTGCTATTGACATACCCAACATTGCCTCCAGCATGGAGAAAGCTCTCATGTACTTTCTGCGTCATATTGTCTATGTATTTGGAGAATTACAAAATTAATATGATGATAATGAGAATGATGCTGTGTTTATATCAATGTTACCGAGTCTTTCTACCTGAGTTTCTATTGGTGTTTTTTTAGTTTTTCATTGGTTTTCTATTAGTTTTTCCATTGGCAATTCTATCTTGGTTTCTGTCCTGTCAAGGTGAATGGTAGATGATGTTTCTTGTATACATGTGTTGATTTTATAGTCAGAATGGTTTTTGGTTGACACGGCTACACTACTTTTATCACTAGGCAAACAAGGAAAACAATTTTCCCTGAAAAGATCTTGTTTCTTGTGCCTTGTCACATCTGGCGCATGTAATAACATCCTTGAACAATCAGTCTTAGAGTTAAATGTCACCAGTAAATATCACTGGAAATTTGTCATTAGTAATAGGTGTGCAACATACGGATAGGAAGCTCTCTGAGTTTTCTCCGCAACACCATCATATGGCACTGAAATCCACTTCCATACAAAGAAATAATCCATAAAATTACAAATACCTCCTCAAACATGCACACATAAACAAAGGCTTGAAGTGATTCTTCAATTTAATTACAAATATCTCATGCAATATTTTGGAGAAACCTAACATCCACCACTCCTTAAAAAGCCCTTCAGAAAGCTTTCCACCACACAACTAACAATACTAAAACCCGACTTCATATGAAAAGGTTATAGGGAAAGCTTGACCGGTAGTAAGTACCCCTGGGAAATAAGACTCATTAAAATTTAAGAAACAGGATCTTTAAACCACTTTTTACTATCACCTTAATTTAGCACTTTAAAGTTTAAACTCATAAGACCATAGAGGTTTTTGGATGGAATCAAAATACAGCCTAAAAACAAATAACCGGCCCCAAACTCAACAAAAAAGAGAAAGAAAAAAACTCTTACTCTACTCTCTACAATTTGCTGCCTGCAGGTGGAATAACACTTTGGTGTGTTGCATAATTGAGAAGGAATTTGCCACCACCAACATCAGATTTATAGGAAAAAGAAAAAAATGATTCTTAGGCAATTTGTAAGGAATTAAAGCAGCCATTTTTGCACAAAAATGGCTTCAAGACCTTCAAAAGCCCACTAGGGGAAGGTGCAGCAGGCATGGAGGAAATTAGCAACTACAAACATGAACCATGACCTCCTCTTTGGAGACATGTTATCATGTAGTTAAAGATAACAGGGGGAGCACAAATAGGTATGAAAAGAGTGCAACATTAGATATTGGGGATCCTAGAGATGTGTTAAATCCCATTTATGTGGAATAAAAGATCAGAGGCCTGCAGTTTGCAAAGAAAATGATCAAAAGAGCATGAGTAAAGCAAAAAATGCTTGCTTACATTACAGAGGAGAAAGCAGAAAGAGGTCATACAACTGCTCATGAAACTCCTTCTGTGTTGCAAAGGAAGCATTCTACCGATTGTTGGACACTACATGCAACAGACCAAAAGAGATGACCCACTTTGAAGGGCATTTGTGCTAGGAGGTAAGGGACCGATTTGATAAGTTGGTGGCTAGATGCATTTATAACAATGGACTCTCCTTTAACTTGTTGAAATCACCATAATGGAAGAAGATGGTGCGGGCCATTAATGAAGCCCCTTGAAAAGGATAAAAATTCCCTGGTTATAAAAGGGTCAGAACCACACTATTGGCAAAGGAGAAGGGCAATGTGGAAAAGGCCGTACCACCCAATAGGTATTATTGGAAGGAAACAAGGGTTCCAACTTCCCATAATTTCTTATGGATGGAAAATTTGCCAAAAAGGCCCTTGATACATGTTATCAAAGTGTGCCCCACGGGCAATGTTTTTATGGGTTGTTAATTGTTTAGGGGAAGACAAGGATGAACAAATCATTGTTGACATCCATAAAGAGGCAATTGATTTAGCGGATGCACAAAACGTTGTGCAAGTCATCACAAACAATGCTAGAAATTGTAAAGCAGTGAAACAATTGGCAAAGGCTACATATAACCACATTTTTGGATGCCCTCTGCAATCCATTTACTTAAATCCTCTACAAGATGAGAAACATTGAGTGGGTCAAGCAAACCTAAAAAAGGGCCAACAACATTCAGATGGGACAAGCTATCAAATGTTCCAAATCGTATTTAGATATTTCTAACAAACAATACCTCCACATGTCCAGTTCCTCATCAGTTAAGAGAGGAACTCAAGTACATACTCCTTTATGTATTCTATTAAATGAAACAAAGCTAATGGGGAATAGAAGAAGATGGAGTGCATACTCCTTTATACATTCTAATTTTCACCCCTTGACACAAAAGAGAAAAGAATATTAAAAAGGGAGATCCATGCTTTGGGATGTTGACCTAGGGCACCTTGACTTGGATGTGTCCTTTCCTAAATGTCCCACACTGCATTGACTGCACTAGGGCACTTATGTGATGCCAAAAGTATGCCAAGCCGTAAACCTAACAAAGCAAAAATTAAAATCAGTTAATTTCCTCAAAACAAAATTTCAATGCATTTAGAAAAACTGTAATGCTTAATCCAAGAATCACTAGTTGTAGCCATTAACATTTTGGGGGTGTTTCCTCTGGGGACCTTGATGATGTCAACAGGTCACTAATCACGAGTAAGGGCTTGCATAGCTCTTGTTAGAACGATTTGTACAGTGCAATTCATAACGTATAAGTGGGCATAAATAGGACATCTTCCTTATTTTTTATCACACATCACCCATTCGAATTCATTATTAATATTTGCACAGTTCAGCGGTTTCTTTCCACCTTTGCTTTTTCAAATTTTCTCAAAAGTGGTCAAAGAGACATTATTAGATTGATTCCTTTTGTAAGATTAGTACCCACCTCACACAAAGAGGCCTTCGGATTGCATGGTATCCTTATCACTCTACAAAGGAGAGAGAAACTTGAAAAACGACAACAGATAATCATAACAACACTGTCAGTCAATGCCATTCTGCACAGAGTCATCTTTTATCTGACAAAAGGAATCAATCTAATAATGTCTCTGCTAGCAATCCAAGTTGCACCCTATTGAAGGAGACTGTTCAGGCCTACTTCAAACCTGGACTAACATGGGAATGGCCTAAAGGCTGTGGGTGACCTTATAACTAGACCAGACCTCTAGATTATGAGGCTAGCTCCTCTGGCACATCACTTATGGCTTAGTTTACTAAAACCTACTACTATTGGGGTGAAAAGGAATAGAAAGTACAAAAAATAAACCTACTCTAAGGGATGGTGATGCACTAATGTAAACATTCATCCACTCAATTTGGACTTCAACAAACACTAGTAAGCAATGCAAATGACTGAATCTTACAACTCCAAGGATTCCTATGCAAAAGTGTTTCACATAAAGGTTTCACTAAGTGATCAAAGCATTAGGGTAATGATGGAAGACCTAATTCAAGGCACTAACTAATCAATATCTCCACTCCAAGCTCAGTCACTCAACATTTAAACACTATATGTGACCTGCATAAGATCATAAACTAGTAACTAGGTGAGATTAGGAGCTGCCAAGGGAGAACTACCACATGTGCAAATCAAACTAATTAGAACACACTAAACCTGTATCAATGAGTCTAAAAACAGTACTTTGCATTCATTTAAAAGGTTACAAAGTTTCAATCTTGGCAAAGTTTCCTCATGTCCATGAGAGGGATTACAAATTAAGGCCTTTAGGCTTGAATATAGCAGAAACGGAAGAGAAGAAGAGAGAGTATTGCATGAAGGAAAGAGGAAAAGGTCATCAATGACCATATCACATTCATTACATCAGTTACAAACAATTATAGCAGTCTCCCAAATGACTCTCCATGTTTGATATTCTTCAATGATCTTTGAATGAGCCCTTAGGCGTTGAAGTGAGGTAGTGGAGAGTGTGGTTGACTTGTTCAACCTCCTTCAAGGCATAGCTACGCCATTGTTGGTCAAAAATCTTCTCTTCTTAGCATTTACAACATTAGTGAGATGTAATTAGGTCATCATCCAGCGTACAAAAGCGTCTCCTCCTTTTGAGCATATGACCCAGTCAAGAAACTGACTTCTTCCTTCATTAAGACCATTGAAAGTACACTTTCCTCACTCAATGCAATCAATTATATGGTGTAATTACTCTGTATTGACTCATTCATCAGCCTTCTACACCAACCTTCCCTTCTCTTTGTTGACCAAGTAGGTCTATTAGGCCAATTAGGCCTAGTAGCCTAATTGTTAGTGTTTGACAGCCATGAAAACTTGTATGAAACCTTGAGAACCTGTGAACAAGTGAGATTTAGGCCTGAATCAACATCATGTACCATGACATAGGCCCTTTTGAGCAAGAAACACCTACAAACTTGCCAAACTAGGTGACTAGGTCACCCTGTCCTTCATTTCTGCAGATTGGCTGATTAGAAGAGACTCACAGAGGCATTTCCAAGCATGTTTTTAGACATCCAATGGATTGAAGAGATAAAACAAGTGCCAAAAAACATCTCCAATGATTTGCTACTCTTTAAACTACCTTGTACCTCTTTTTTTGCTCTTTTTCCTAAAAAAACATTGTTTTCTGACAGGTCCGTACAGTTCCGTACAACACAGTACCATAGTCAGGACCCTCTATGAGTGTACTTTATGATTCAAGTGTTTATCAGGTCATTCATAGGTGTTTGGTTTCCAAAATCTTCATTTTTCTCAAGATTGGTCTGTAGTAGGGTTTAAAGAGGGTTTTGGAGGTCCACCATCTTAACGATGGTTCATAAAGTATGGACCTCCAAACCAAAACTTCTTTCCATAGATATTTAGTCCATAGACCCCTTCAAATTTACTAAAAATCTTGAGTTCCCATGCAAAAGATGTGTCAAGATATGAATGTAGGGAAGTGTGCTTGTAGTCTTCTGCAAACAATCTGGACATGTTATCAGTCTTAACAACGATTCATAAAAGTGGGACCCTTAAACCTACTCTCTCCTCCATGAATTTCAAGTACTTGGGGTCCTCAATCCCCACTAAGAGCATTTGCCTCAAGTCCTTCTGTGGTAAAATATCTAAGCACTTGAAATGATGGCTAGAATTGACTACCTAGACTGTGTATTTCGAGTTAGTCTTCAAGACCCAAATTGACCTTTTTTATGCTTTTCACTGATTGCAATCTCCTTCATAAGACCTAAATCATCATCGCACACCTCATCATGATGTCATACTTGCTTAGGAGATTCTAGGTATACCTCCATGGTGGTGTGGGCCTTCTAGGCCTAAAACAAGTTTTTAGGCCTAATTGGCCTAATTTGAGTGTTAGAGGTCTGAGGTGATTTGTAGATGTTGGGGCTTCAAGGTCATCATAAAACACCTCTTCTCACTTGTTTATATCCTTTGTTCCTATCCTCAGATGCTCAAACTCCAACCTTGCTCCTCTACTTCAAATCGCTGCCTATAGGTAACACTGTCAATTTGTGTGTTTGGGGAAGACAGAGGCCTGAATAGTCCTTTCTCTCTCTAAGATAGGGTTGATGGAGTTTCAGACTTCTAAAACATGCTCTCAGGGTTAACAATATCCCCAAGGCCAAGCTTTTCCATTAGTTCTATTCCTGCATACTTAACTCCCTTGTCTAAGGTTTACATTCAGTTAAGCCTGTGTAACCCTTAGTGACTAAGTTTGGTGCTCTAGCCCATCTAACCTGAGTTTCTCATCATGATGGCACATTAACAGACCTTATCACCTTCTCCCCCAAGTGTATCAACACTCAAATGATCTCAAAGTTATACATAAACCCTAAACTGATAATAATGGTCACTTAATAGATCAACCTATAACTTATTTGTTGTATGTAGAAGGCATTTCCAATAAATTGTTTAAATTCTCAAAAACAAGAATATTAACTCAACTTTCCTTCCTGTTAATAAATTACGTAGAACTTTAGGATCAACAAAAGATCATATGAACCCAAACCTTCGTAGTAGTGTCTACATTGTTGACTGCTCGTGTGGCATTCCTTATATAGGAGAAACTGGTAGATATGTTCAAACTAGAATTAAAGAACATTCGGCGGACATTTGTCTCGAAAGGAAAGAAAAATCGGCTCTTGCTGAACACTCCTCTAAAACTAAGCATGCTATAAACATAGAACATAGAAGAGTCATTGTTACAGAAGACCACTTTCACAAACGTAAGTTAAGGAAGGCAATTGAACTATTAAAACATCGTAACAATCTAAATAGGGATGAGGGTCGAGAAATTAGTCATGCTTGAAAACCATTGGTTTTCACAATTTAGGTTTCATTTTTTGTTTCGCCTTTTTATCATTTTTTGGATTTTCCATTTGGTGTATATTTTTCTTTAGTTTTCTTCATTTTTCTTGTTATTGTCTTATATTATAGGTTTTGTTTTATTTTATTTTATTCATTAAACAATACATACTATTTAATTCCCTTTACTTGTTTAATTACAATTTATTCTATTTTTGATGTTTTTAATGTTATTATTTTTTATTTTCCTTTATTCATTATGGTTCTTTTTATAATGGCTATATTTTTTATTTTTTATTTTTAGAATCTTTTTTTACGGTTAGTTTTTGGTTTTTAGAAACTTCCCTTTTGCAACGGTCATCTCATCTTCTTTATATTGCCTGGTCCTACTGCTCCACTTATCATAATTTCTCCTGATAAAGGATCATGGAAGATGATCCAAAATGTTGAGAACTAAAAACTCACAGTTTTTTTCAGAAAAGTTTCAGTATTCATATGGACTGTGAAAGCATCAAATCTTTGATCTGTTCTCATCAGTTCTAGGTCCAACAAGCCGAAAAAGGCCATTCGTCTCTCTCCACCAAATCGAGACTTTGGCTCTTGGAGATCTTGCAAAATCTCTTGACCTTCCTCCCATGTGTTTACAACTTCCAACAAACCTTAAAACAAAAAAAGGTCTTCAGTTTAGGTACATGCTTGCTTAGGTCTGTCTAGGCTTATTAGGCTCTCAATGCTCCTAAGGACTGCAAATACTAAGCTATCCTTATGAGGACCAGTAAGAAACCCTTATCTAAATCTTTTAACTTCACCTCTTATTGCCTAAAACCCCTTTATGAAGTCTAAGCTTCTTGTCTTGTCTTCAAACCTCCAACTAACTCACTCAGTCTCATCATGGACTGTTAATAGACTGCAGGAGCTCTGAGACAGAATAGTGAATATCTTCACTGGTTGTATGACCTTGAGGATAACATGAATGGATTGACCTACTGACAATGATCATTTGTACCAATTTTGAAAACATGATCACACTTGTAGAGGCCTCAAAGATACAAACTCCTCTAAGACTGTTGGTTATATGCATTTGATTGTCTCTTGGGACTGGCTGTAGATGCACATGATTGTCTCCTTTAGCTCTAGAACCTCGTCACTACATCCTAACCTCTCTTAATCCTTGAACTTGTTTTGATAGTCTTCAGAGAGGTTTCACCATCTTTCACTCACCTTTACTTCTTTGTTCTTACTAGGTTCAAGAGCAACAATTTGCCTGGTCACCTGTAGGTGTTTTCACTAGGGTTAGGACTGTGTTCCTAGGCTTGAGACCTCAATGTCAACTTCCTTTAGTGGCCTTCTTCAATAGGTAGCAGTCTCAAAAAGTCTTAAGTATCTTTCATATATCTTTATTAACTTTCAGTGTATGCCCTCTTTGTAACTAGCTGCCTTATAGGCATGTGTCTATTAGGATTGAGATTGGTTAGACCTGTAGCTAAGTTTTCTTGAAATTTCCCACATTCCCTAACATCATCCATTCCTACCATTTCCCTGCATCCTTTATTCACTTGGCTTGACAGACCACTGACACTTCTATCTTTAAAGCATTCTCATTCACTTTGTGTTCTGCCATGGACTGTGTAGGTTTAGTTAAGCCTCTTGGCTGTGTATGACTCTCTTGGAATACCCTTGATCAAGACAAACACTAACCAACAGTGTTATTTTCTCCTTCATGGCCTTAAGAGGTGTGTTTGCAACTTGGAATATAGACTAAGGAGTAATATCTCCATAGCTTCAACCATACCTCACTTTTCATGCAGTACACTTGATTGTGTTTTCACCTTGGTTGTAGGTGAAGATTCATTGTTGGTAGGGTTTAAAGCTTTATAACTCAACTTCAAGACCATGATGATCCAACTCCTTAACAACCTTGAAGAGTACCAAAACATTGAATCTATGATGTGGATGCATAGTAGTGATAGTGATATGTATGATGATAATGGGATATGGAAACTGAGAATGGAGTGATAAGCTCACAACTATAGCTGAATGGTAGTGATAAGGTTATGAAAATGGGATGAAACATGGGGGAATGAAAGACTCATGAATCCATAGTTAAAACAATCTAAAAGGATCCGAGACAAGCATAGGCATCTATCTTAACAAGATACATCATTTTGAAGGCTCTCAAAAAAGCATAAATAGTGCAAAAAGAAACCTAGGACTCTACAAACAACCTTAACATTTGCTAAGTTACCTTAACATATGCTAAACTGAGATAGTGAGGATGTTGCGAGTAAATTGATGGTTTCTAGGTTATGAGACCTTGACTAAGACTTTGAGAAACCTTCAAGAAAGACACATGACCATGAATATAACATCTCATACAGAATATGTTGTGCTTTGACAACCATGGATCAATCATTGAACCGTACAACCACTCCAACTTGTCTGTAGACTGCAGATTTCGCAGTGTAGATGTGTTCTTTAGCCTTAGAGACTCACACCTGTGAGATGAAGTTGGAGAATGTTGTGGGAAATTGGTTCAAACTCCTAACAACCTCCATAAACTTTCATTTTTCTGTCACAATGCTCAGGAAAGGAGAAAACATAGAAAACTGGTTCCCTGCCTAAATGAAGAATGCATTGTGAGTGCCTTACCTTGTTAAGGATTGTTCATAAAGGAGAGAGAGCCAAACTGAGAACAAATTCCCAAAGATGAAAGCTATCTAAGGTCTCTTCCTTTCCCCAAAATTTCAGATCTTGATATTCTCTCTCATGGCCATACCATTTGCAAACTTGAAGGGCTCTCTTGGGTTGCAAAGAAGCTCGATCGTGTTTGAGGATTGGTTTTGAGTCTGTCTTGAATCCTCATGCCATGAAACTCCATTAAAATGCCTGCCATGAATCCAACTTCAAACTCTTGATCTCCACTGTACGAAAAAGTCCGTA
This sequence comes from Torreya grandis, assembly GCA_037957365.1. Taxonomy (NCBI): domain Eukaryota; kingdom Viridiplantae; phylum Streptophyta; class Pinopsida; order Cupressales; family Taxaceae; genus Torreya; species Torreya grandis. Next base: position 2,416,397 of record JARHVA010001624.1, read on the forward strand.
CAACTGCAAGAAATGGTTGAAAACACCTCTTTTTCCAGCATTTTTTCACATTTCAAGCTTGGAACCGCCATTTTAGGGCAACATGAGAAAAAAATCAAGTCAAAAGACATCTTCAAACAAGGAACACGTTTTGGAGAGCAAAACGGGGGAAAGTTTTCACACGTGGGAGCTCTTTTGATGGCAAAACAACGCTCTAGACTTGTAGAAGAGACGTTTTCAAAGCATTAAACCGTTTGATTAGAGTCATGTCATGACCATGAGGGTGATTTAAAGATGTTATGAATGATTTAGTGGCCTTTTGAGGTCCAAGTTTGCCATTTAAAAACCAAAATCTTTGTTTTAGACAACACACATTGTTTCACAAGGAGATTTGTCAATGAATATCATGAAGAATACCTTATAGCCTTCTTAAAAGGTTTCAATGAGACTTTTATATATCTTGACCACACTTTCAAAGCTTATAGTCAGCGCCATACCTTGAATATACCGAATATACTAGAGAATCTCATGGTGAATCATCAGCTGCCATCTTCACTATCTCCATCAAGGCATTTTAGATCATAAGGCCACTTCAAACCACCGTCAAGACATCCAAACATACTCAAACATCATGATGATACTTAACACCAATTGAAAAGAGGTATGACAATGACAAGACATTGAGACCTACTTCCTTCACTTGACACTCAATGAACATTATGATGGTCAAGCACATCACCTAAGGACCCAAGACATCTAGGAGATATGGTGATCACAAACAGACTCAATGCCATCTCTAGGAGTGTTGAATGACTTCAGGAAGCAATTAGGAGACATCATCACTCAGGATAGCACCATGTAGAGGCTTAAGTGGGTGCCATGGAAAGTTTTTAGTTGTAGGGGTTGGTATTTGGCCTTGGGAGGCCAAATTGCCAACAGTCTCTTTGACCACTTTTGAGAAAAAATGAAAAAAGCAAAGAAACTTGAAAAGCAACAGCAGACAATCATAACAACACTGTCAGCCAATGTCATTCTGCACAGCTTCATCTTTTAATGCTACTTTCTACCTTATATTGTGTCTAATATCACAACTTTAGTTGGATAGAAATCATATCTGCAGAAAATCTCATAAACGACAGCAAAATCCCTTCAATTCTATGTAATATTCCAGCTTATGATAGCTTCTATGAAATACTAGAAGTTGTGAACAACAAATACAAGTTCAGTCCACCGCTGTAGGAACCTCAAAAGGGTAGCATCCAGCATATACATTAATATGTTATCTTCGGCTGCTTTATAACAAACTTTTGTGTCCTCATTTCTCGCAATTGTGCAATAATTTATGTTTAAAGGTTGTTGTATGTGATCATCTAAATTAAGCTAAGTACTACACAATAACTCTTCTGCCCCTACGGTAAGGTGTTACACATCAGAGGAAGGAAAAGGCCTACAGATACCTAACCCTTCTAGTAATACATCATCTAAAATGTGTAATGTTATTTTGCAAAGGACAACAATTCCTTCAAAGATTTGGTATTTTAGACTTCAGCATAAAATCCACGAAATGTTTTTATTGTGATATACATTCAAAGAAACAACAAATTACCCAATGATGTAGGGTCTGTTGACTCGATAAACTCTCAAAGCAGTTGCTGATAGAACTCAGAGTCATCAAGTAGCTCAGGATCACCATCTTCATTTATTTCCTGAGACTTGTAGAATAACACATCAAAATCATATGCACACCAGCATGTTAACCATATGAAAAAAGTATACTAAATTTTCTAATAGACAAGAAGTGAACAAATTTCTCCCATTTTATCTAGAAAATCTGTTATTAAAACATTGATTGACAGAATGAAAATTACTCTAATAATACATCCAGGAAATCAAATGAAAACAAATTGTGTTACTAATATTAAGTGAATAGACCATCATTTTAACATTATGATTTACCACTATGTTGTAGTGAAAAAAAATCATTAAAATTTCAGTACCCATTTAGGTCACTTTCCATTGATTTTAATTGTTCTACTTTTTGTGATGATCTACTAAACTCTACAACCCAATGGACAAGGCAATGCTATAGGGAAATCTGCATGGAACAAATTTTGAAGATGGCATGTGCCCAAGCTATAAATTAAATTATTAATTCCTTTTAGAATTTATTTATTTATTTGCCATCATAAAAGAATGTCAAAAAGTTACCATTGTGTTGCAGTGAAAATTTATCATCTAAATTTCACTACACATTCAAGGCAATTTCAATTGATTTTAATTGTCCTACTCTTTGTGATGATCTACTAAACTCTACAACCCAATGAGCAAGGCAACACTAAAAGCAAATCTTCATAAAACAAATTTTGAAGATGACGTTCCAGGGCACAAGTTGGAAGTTAAATGATTTAATTAAATTAGTTATTCTTTTTAGAATTTATTTATTTATTTAAACTCAAATAACATCAAAATGTATGCCAAAAAGAGCACCAAGGAAGAACATCAAGAAAAGCTAACATTTAGAGTCATTGATTAAATTAATTTTTTTTGGAATTAATTATTTATATTAAATGCAAAATCATAATTGCATTTAATTTTGTAGAATTCCCAAATAATAAAATCAAATGTGGGCAAACTCTAGTCAGAGGAAAATAAGCTCTAGGTTGAGTTAATGCAAAGGTTGGCTTTCCAACTTCCTTTGTGGGTGAAAACATGTACAAAAGAGAAATTCTGGATTATAAGTTCTTCTTTCTTTCAAGCTCTCAGGGAAGGGCTGGCTGAAACTTTATGTGCATTGTGTTTTTTGGGATTTGATCAATGGAATAAAAACAAATGAGTGAGATTATTCTTTGGCTTTGTGGGTTATTAATGCCCTTTGTTTATGGAATTTGTATTTTTGTCTGTAGATAGAAAAGCCATTAAAATTCTACACTTTTCATGGTTGTATGCAACTCGTGGTGTTTCCAAACTTTGTGTTGAAAATCCCATGGATGGGCTTTGTACCAATTGTCCCCACTCTGACTTCTGAGGAGACTTTGTTCTTGCAGGCAAGCCTTTTGTTCCCATTACATATGTTGCTCTTATTTTCGCTTTCATGTGAGAGGAAGAATTTCCATTGGCTTCATTTAAATCCGAGATATTCAAGCAGTCCTCTGTATTTATTTCAAAGTGCATTTCTCACCTTCACCTCCATCCTCCATTCTTCTTCCATTTTCAACTCTCCATTTCCCATTTTTGTTTCCTTTTATGCTTTCTAATTAGAAGTATACAAAAATCCAAAAAAACCCATATCCTACAAGGAAGTTGCCCCTCTCAAATACAGAGGAAAAGCACCTTCCCAACAATTCTTTATCTAATGTTGCAAAATTGAATGCCCCTGTTGGGCGAAACAATCAAACAAATAAAAACACAAGCAACATAAAATTTTGTCAACGGGTTTTTGGAGACAACTGGAGATTGAACAATGCATTCAATTTCTAAAAATATGAAGATAATTTTCACCTTGCAAATGAAGATTGGCGACTCTATCAAAATCGAACCCAGTAACAATGGTATGTGGTCCAGTGTTTGAAATTTTGAGCTTTGCTATTGCTGCCAAAAGTCTGATTTGTGGTTGGAAACATTGACAACATGAATAAATCTGGCTGAAACCAAAAAATGCCCACCTTGAAAAGAGTTGGCAACAAAAAAAAAAAAAAGATAACAAGAAGTTATTCATGAAACAAATCAAACCAATGTTTGAAGATATTTTGGTAAGTGATGATAGCATTGTCAAATCATTGTGGAGTCGTTTCAGAAAAAGTATTGAATAAACTGAAAAGATGAAGCTAGATCGTCTTCAAGATTACAAGTCTAAGCTTCTTTTGAAAGAATTTCAAAGGAGATTACACTTCATACAAATTCAAAAGAAACCAACTCAACTTGAAAAAGAATTGGCATGCAATGGTGTTTTCACTGTTTTTAGTGATGCAGAGGCAAATGATTCTCTCTCTCTTTGTACCTATTTTTCAAAACAAATTGATTGTTGATGATCCCAAGAAAGTGTAGTTTTTGAAGGAATTCTATGGAGGTATGCAAATTAAGCAAAAAGAAATTTGCCCACTTCAAAATTTGTTAATGCAAAAAAGAAGAGGTTCTTGGTGTTGGGAGCATGAAAATGGCAGGTAAAATTCCACTATGATGAACACTCCCATAGTGAAACCAGCTTTCCTTATTTAGTGCTCCAAAGAAGATCTTGACATTTCAGCGCAAGAAAGAGAAGTCATGAAAAAATGTTTTGAAAAAGTCACTTTCGGCCTCCATCCAAGAACATGAGATGAATCATGAGCATAGCAAGATTCACACTAGTGAAGAATAAATATGTGGTGATTTCAGCACAAGCACAAAGAAATTTTTGAAGAAAATCCAAATAACAATTAGCGAGAAGAAGTTTCCGGTAATTTTCAGCATCATGGAGTTTTGATCACAAGCCCACTTTTGGAGGTATCTAAGGAAAATTTGGTTCAGCCATTCACAATAGAAGAGACAGAAGCAGCTACAAAGCAAGGATTTTGGAGGTATGACTTATGTTGTTTGCATCATGGATACCTATTTGAAGCATTCTACTTGCATTCATGTGGAAAATGTGTCATTCATTGTTTTATGGATGTAAGTAATATTTGTAATCTAGTTATCCGTGGTCAAGTGTTTGAATCCGTATTTGTCTTTCCACCCATAGCTCATATTTTTCCTGTGGATGTAATAAAAACAATGTTATAGTTGTTGCTCATAACTTTGCAAAAGTTGTCTTCATCTTGCCAAAAATTGTCCTACAAGGGCTCATACTTTTCCAAGCCCTTGAATGGGCATATTTACTTCCGTTATTTCTCATTTTCCCTTGTAAATAGGTTTTTTTAGTTTTCAATTTTGGCTTGTATCTTTCTTTTTCGCTTTTTTGTTGTATGTATGCTCATTTTCAATGGATGCAGCATTGTCGTGTTTTCCCCTTCCCTGTAGTTGTCTCTTGTATTTGCAAGATGTTTGGTGGGTCGTGTTCTTTGCCGCAAAACTGTCTATTTTGGTGAAATTTTGAAAAGGATATTTGTATTCAATATGCAACATCGTCTCTGGGATTTTTGTAGCATGCACATAAGTAACAGGTATGGCTGCAATTTTGAGAGTAGTATGAAGTCTGAGTTTGAAAAAAGTAAACTGCCTTTGGACAGTACCAAGGTTGTAAGTACAATGGATGATCTCGAGCTTTCAAATAATAGTGAAGCAAATTTCTTGAGAGAAAACGAGTAGTGAGTCTTTAAGTGGGGTAATAATAATAATACAAGCAAAGGTGACAAACCATCTGCCAAATTACTGTCAGATAAGCATGCTACATTCACACAGCCATTGCAGCAAGCACTGTCATATCTGGAAACAATTCAATATGAAAAAGATACGGGAAATTTCTATATCCCTTATTCTCATAATTTCACTTTTATAATGAAAAAAGCTGATTAGAAACTCCTGCCATATATGTAATAAAGAGGTTAGAGAAACTTTCAGTGCCAGCCCTTCTCAGCTTGGATATCTTACATTCATCCTGAACTTTGCGCAAGCTCTCTCATCTCCTCTAGCTGTTATATTGGTTCTTCATTATAGTTTGTCAACAGTTCTAGGCATAGGTACAATGTGCTGGGCATTGTCAACAGCAGCAGTGGGCATGTGCTGATACTTTGAAGTTGAACAAGTTGAATTTTGGAGAGCAATCAATGAAAGAGTTGAGTCTAAGAAAAGTGTTTACCTCAGTTCGAAGGAAGCAAGCTGAATGGGGAGATTAAGGTTCTGCTAAGAGGGATTGTAAATTCAGCACCAGTTTGTGCTTCACTGTTTTCAAGTGGCGAAAATTATTCTCCAGGCAGCTTCAATTGTAATCTTCATTTTAGCATACTGTCTTCTATTTCATCAGATTTTGAGACCAGGTTCCAATTCATTAAGGGGTATAATATGGGCAGTCCTATTGGTACTTCATTACCATCCAAACAGTCTTTTGAGTATGAGTTATTTGATGGAGACACAGAAAACCTCAAGACCGTTGCAGCATCACCCATTCACTCTAATCCATGGATTGAACCCGAAGTCTTAAAAATCACACAGAGAAATGGAAGGCATCCTTTCAGTGATGTGTGGATGGCAACTCTTCTTCATTTTAGAGACAATTGTGGTCATTACAGTGGTAATTTCGGTGAAGTGGCTGTTAAAATATTAAATTTCATAAGTGAAGAACAAATTCAGCCTTTGATGAATAATTTTGAGAGCACATTCTACAAGTGTCAGCACACATGTATATTGGCTATATAGTATATCTGTAAAAAAATGGGAAGATTTGCATAGTTATGAAGGGTCTGTGGGAGGCAAAATGCTTCATCTCAAAGAAGATTGACTTCCTTTATCAGATATCTTAAGGTATGGTATAGATGTGGCAGAGGGTGTGATGGAGCTTCATTCTCAGGGGATCCTAGTTCTTAATCTTCAACCTTTCAATTTTCTTCATGATGAACAAGATTAAGCAGTTGTAGAAGACTTTGGAATTCCAATGCTACTTCTGGGAATCCCATTGTCAAAATCTGATTTGACACTAAGATTAGGCACACCAAATTATATGGCACCTGAACAATGGGGACCTGATGTAAGAGGTCCAATTTCATATGAAGCAGATTGCTGGGGATTTGGATGTAACATTGTAGAGATGTTTACAGGATTCATGCCTTGGTATGGGAAATTGGCAAGGGAAACTTATACTGCAGCAGTTATTTAGCATGAAAAGCCAAAAGTTCCCAGTGGATTGCCTTGTGCTATTGAAAGTGTCGTCAAAGGTTGCTTTGAATATGATTTTCAAAATCGGCCATCATTTGCAGATATACTCTTTGCAATAAAAAACCCCACTGCAACTTTTGGAAGCAGAGGATGGATTGTGCTACAGACAAGAATAAGGGAAAAGGAAATGTTTTTCAGAACATCAACTGGTTATACTTATTTTTAAAGGATACACTTCAAGTTGGGGACTCCGTGAGGTCAAGAAAGGTTGCCAATTTGAACAAACTTTAGGACATAAGCATTTTGGTTGGGCATGCAGATTCTATAAGGAATGGATTCTTGGTGGATACTGAACCAAGGCCCCAATGAAGTTAAATAGTTGTAAAGAAAGAACGCAATTTTCTTATAATTGCTACAGCTTAGCCATGAGCCATCCATAGGATATTGACTACAGAAAACGCAAACATTCCAAGGCACCCTTGCATTGTGGCATTTTGTCAAACACTTCACATGCCTTCTACAAGCTTCCACGGCCTCTTTAACAAATCCATTCGGTGCATATCCTGCAGTCATCGCAATCTGTGAGACCACATTTTGGTGAGGCATTTTCCATGATACTGCATTGCGTTGAGGCATTTTGTCTAACACTTTGTGGGACAAATTGAGCAAAGCATGGAACGGCCTTTATGAGGGCCGATGTGACCACAGATTTAAAGAGGTGGTTGTTGATGATGGTGAGAGCATCAAAGATAGTGCTCTAACTGATGGAATAATAGTTCATAGTCATACACAGTCCTCTCACTCTACAAACAGTGGAAGGTAAGGATGATCAGTAGCCTAGAAAGGCCAGTTTGGGACATACGCCTGCAGCGGAAGCTAGAATGTTTGCACAGGCATTGGGGCTTTCTTTGGCAAATGTTTCCTTTAAGAGTATCATGGAATCAACAGCAAGTCTTGGAATTGGAAGTAAAATGCTTCTGAGACACAGGTTTCAAGCTGATACTTCATACCAAGATGCCTCGCAATTTTCGGTCGGTGTTGAACAGGGGAAGCCTAAAAAGTTACATCATTCAGGCAATGGATCATAAAAAGCATAACAAGAAGTCAAGACTAGAGAGCAATTTGTAAAAAACGTTGAAAAGCAGTTCTTGGGCAGCTTTTCCAATATATGGAAGTAGCAACATAGGTCATTTTCCATTTCTATGCAGATGAACTGTGTCATCCTTTGCATAATACCTACAAGCAAGATTCAGCATACTGTAGATTATGCAGATGTTTGTTTATTGTCGGTTCTGTAGCTGATAATTGCAGCCTTTAAGCTGTTATGGTTCAATTCATGATGAACCTCATTCATCAAACAACAGAAAATATGCATAAAATATATGCAAAGTCAAAGAAATTGTCTTGGGAGATGAAAGCAATAGGTGATTCCAACAAGCAAATAGACGGAGTTTTCATGGCAATGATCTGCCCAACAACGTGTTCATTTCCCATCCAATTGGGATGCACAAACTAGCTATCAATTGGCCGGATCGGAGACAGGCGAGTGTATGCTATGCACCATCTACAGGGATCCGCAAAGTGGATAAGGCAAAGGTCAACAAATAAGTTCTACAATTCTTCAGCGTTCCGCCAGGGAATGTGGTCCCACAGTCAGAGCCAACTGTTGTAGTGAAAATTTATCATCTTAATTTCACCACCCATTCAAAGCAATTTCCATTGATTTTAATTGTTCTACTTTTCATCATGCTCTACTTGATTCTACAACCCAATCGACAAGGCAACGTTACAAGAAAATCCACATGGAACAAAATTTGAATATTACATTCGTGGGCTCAAGATGAAAATTAAATGACTTGATTAAATTATTAATTCTTTTTAGAATTAATTTATTTATTTAAAGTCTTAAAAGAAAGCCAAAAAGAGTGCCACGCAAAGCCATGCATTTAGAGTCATTGATTAAATTAATTTTTTTTAGAATTAATTATTTTTATTAAATGCAAAATCATAATTGCATTTAATTTTGTAAAATGCCCAAATAAAATGTGGGCAAACTCTAGTTAGAGAAAAATAAGTTCTAGGTTGAGTTAGTGCAAAGGTTGGCTTTCCAATTTTTTTTGTGGGGGAAAAACTATATAGAAGATAAAATCCAGATTATGAAGAATTTCTTTTTTTTTCCAAGCTCTTGCAAAAGGGTCGTCTACAACTTTGTGTGTGCTATGAGTTTTTCCAGATTTAATAAATGGAATAGAAGCAAACAAATGAGATCATTATTTGGATTTGTAAGTTTTCAATGTTCTTTGTTTATGGAACTTGTATTTTTGTTCGTAGATAGATAAACCATTTAAATTCTGCACTTTTCATGGTTGTGTGCAAGTCACGATGTTCCAAACTTTCTATTAAAAACCCCGTGGATGGGATTTGTACCAAGTGTACCCAAATCTGACTTTTGAGAAAACTCTGTGCTTCTAGGCAAGCCATTCGATCCCATTATATCTGCCACTCTTATTCTCATTTTCACATGAAAGGAATAATTTCCATTCACTTCATTTAAATCTGAGTTACTCAAGCGGTCCTTTGTGTTTATTAAGCAATAAGTTTCTCACGTTCACCTCTGTCCTCCATTTTTCTTCCATTTTCAACTCTCTATTTCCCATTTTTGTTTTCATTTGTGCTTTCCAATTAGAAGTACATAAAAAATTAAAAAAAAAAAACATATCTCACGAGGGAGCTGTCCCTCTCAAAGGTAGATGAAAATCACCTTCCCTTTGGTGATTTATCCAATGTTGCAAAATTTGTCACTGCCTGTTGGGTGAGTCAATAAAACAAAGAAAAACACAAGCAAAATAAAATTTTGCCAACACACTGACATCTCACCAAGCTGACCTACGGGAGTTGCGAATTAAATCTTTGGAAAGTGTAATACCTCAGCAGTTGTTTCTGGAATCTCAGATTTTTGAGCCACTGGGGCTTGTGGAGACTACAGGAAAGAAAAATATTAGGAAAGAATTTTTTTTAAGAATCAGATCCAATATATCGACCAATCAATCTCTGCATTTAAACAAATCTATATGACAAAAAACTTACAGTCCCAACCAAATCAACTGTAAGACCGCATCAGTTGCATCCTCTTAATCATATTTGCAGGGTCCTTCACATATGTTGATACTAGCTGACTTATGCTCTCTGTTTATGCGAAAAAATAAATATTCAGGAACACTATCCACCAGTCATAGATTATGATTGATTAGAGATTCCAAAATAAAGATGCAGAGCAGATGAAGATTTAGAAACAAACCTGATTGAAAGCATGAAATTTGCTTTTCATTGCAGCAGCGCCTGCTGATAGCTGTGTCTTTTGATGCCATTTATTTACAGAATTGTCACGGAAAGGAGCCATTCTGCAAAATAAGGCAAGCAGATTCGTATACATATTTGTCGAAGATACTTATTCTCCAAAGTTCACTACACTCTTCTGCATAATATAAATTGAAATTTTCAATTCACAAAGAGCCAAAAAATCAACCGAAGCACTGAAAACTTTAGCTTTCAGATTTCCATTAACAGAAATTACAGGCCAACCAGATATACCAACCATCATTGTGTGTGAGAAGAGGCTTTGGTATGGTTTCTAAATGGTATTCGTCATGTTCCGCATACTTTTATTGTTTAATGACATGTCCCATAATGAATCCATCAAAAGAAGTTACAGACCAAGCTCGGGATTTGTTAACTGAACAATATAGAGGATCAATCAACTTTGAACTGCATTTTAACTCCTCATTTCCTGAATCAATTTTTAATAACCTTGCAAAATGTCACTACACTAGAGATGGCCTGTTCTTTTCCAGGCCAGCTTATCGGCTCATCATTCTCTTTGAAGAGAATGATTGTGACCCAATTAAGAACAATGCATCAGAAAGAAATTGTGGCTTTAAGTTGTAAGCTAGTCATGCAAAAGCTCGACAGATTTCACATCCTTTGGTTGAGGAGGCATGAAGACAAATTCACTTTATTGTCCTCCTAGGAGACGGAGACAAAGCAGCACTTTATTTTCAGGAGTCCCATCTCTAACAAGATTTGAGGGAAACCACTGCTTGTATAGGGATTTAGGAAGGTCACATGCTACCCTTTTATGCTCTCTTGATCAAAGGTGACTTACTATATACCTCCAAGAAGTAGTAACCTTCAAGCATTGGTTTTTGCATGGCACCCCAAGGGCTACTAAATGGATTACCTCCTTCAAGCCAATATCAGTGGCTGAGGGTGTTAAGCATCCCTTGGATGCAACAGTTACCCACACATGGTGATAGATTGGTGAACCTGTGTTCCCCTCCACATGCAGTGACTAGAGTACCTACTTCTTCCTCTTTTTCTTAGTCCAAATGTGGTAGATCTGATGTCCCTGGGTCTATAGGGTCCCCTAAACCTCTTCACCCACATTCCAAGGTATCTCGATATAGATGTATTACCTTCTTTTCTACTATTGGATGATCCCAACCTTGGATGTTAAAAGAGTCTCTAGGAGACTTTCATTGCCATGCACTATCCCTCCCTTCCCTAATTTTCATCCCTCTCTACACCTCCTCAACCATCCCAAGGATCACCTAGGCTATCTCCCATGGATACCATCACATCTTGTGTAGGCTCTTTCATGGTGATTGATTACATGGGAATCAGTCCTTTGTTGTATGAATCTAATATGGGGCAATCTTTGCCTCCAATCATGGCCTTCATCAACCCTATCGTCGTTGGCAATAAATCTTCTATTCTCATCATTATTTGTAATGTTCATAATATATGGCATTATTGTCTTAACCTGTTTAGGGTTTACCTACCTTGTATTCAAGCCCCCATGTTAGCTAGACTTTTTTACTATTTGCTTTTAGTTTAATTTTAGGCTTTACCTTGGCTTCTTTTTAGACCTTATCACTCCCTCACATTATTACTATTAGACCTTGGTTGTACTTTTGAATAACATTGACCTATTTTGGTCACTTGTCATCAGCACAAGTATATATAGTCGGCACTCAACCGCCTACCTCAAGGGTAGGAGGTTTGGGGTCGAGGTGGGAGCATAGCGAACCACTCAATTGACTAAGGGCCTCCCCTAATGTAGGAGTTAAGGAATTTAGGCACTCCCCCAACGTAGGAGGTCTTGACCAACAAGAGAGCACTCGGCCAACTTCAAGGCCCTACTCTCAATTGAAAAAAGGAGGCCAAGGATGTTGAGTGGGAGCCAATCCCCCGACAAAGGGCATTTAGGTACTCCCCCAATATAGGAGGGCCTTGAGGCACTCATGCCAACTCCCACATGATGAGCAATATGGCAACGTCTTTGAAAAACCCAAAGGTGTTCCAACACAAATCACCCAACCCTTTGAGATCAAACAGGTGCATCCAACTATGCACTCAACACAATACTCACCTAGCAAGGGCATTCAATCACTTATCACCATAGTTACCATGTTCAAAAATTTTGGGTTGTTCAGAAGGGGAAAACAGTTCAGAAGTTTGGGATTTTGAAACAAGTTCAGTTCAGTAAGTTTGGTAGTTCGGTTAGGAAAATTTTATAAATTATAAAAAATAAATATCATACATATTTGTAAAACATAAACATTAATAAGTTGACAAGACATGATAGTGAAATCCAATAGAATGTCAAACTTCAATGTTCATTGTTCAATGTCATACATATAAAATATAACAATGAGAATTGTGAAATATCGTTTGTTTAACATTAAAGTTTTCAGCATTAACTGAAAATCGGAATGAAATTTAAACATCTGCAACATCAAACCCTGCATCTACACCAAAATCATTACTAGGAACATCATCTAATCCTACACTAGTAGGATCATCAACAACATCAACATTTTCTTCATCTCCAAAGCATGGTTTGGCAAGGTGAGAGTTGTCATATCATTTGTAAGAGAGTGAGTAACAAACACAAGATCAAAGAGTTTTTGAGCCCCTAGTCGATTTCTATTGTTAGTGTGGATAAAGTCATGTGTACTCCAGTTTCTTTCACATGCACAAGCACCGGAACACTTGTTGAAGAGTCGCACGGCAAGTCTTTGCAACTGTGAAGTAGAAACCCCATGAGTCTGCCACCATTTAGATGATTCCCACTTCACCCTGCTTGCCCTTGCTTCCTTGATGCCAAACATTTTCAGTTGGTTCTTGAAAACAGTAAGCTATTGCTTCGTTGTTTCCTCCATCAATAAGCAACTTGTCTATTGTTGCAAATACATCTCTCATTATCTCTTCATTTCCATCATGATTTACCTCGACTAATTTAGGATCTAAATAGTAAGATGTCACGTGTAGAGGATGATGTAGCATGAACCATCGTTTGTCCACAATTTTCTAAATGCTCTTGACTTCTTCAACATTACTTGCAATTAACTTATAAATCTCTTTCTTTGCTCTGTCCATTCCCTCGTACACAAAGCCCATGTAAGGTTGATTTCCATCAACCATTCTCAAAATTTTAACAAGAGGCTCAAACACCATTATGATCTTCTTAGCTCCCTCCCAAAACGTGTCCTTTAAGATATTTCTTTCAATTCTTTTGAATGATTTTGTCCATTCATCAATAACTATCACTTTTCTCAATATTGTCCTCTCCTCTACTTCTCTTTGTAAAGTAATGAAGTTCATGGTAAATCTTGTTTCAGCGGGGGATAGACACTTTCGCTTTGAAAATGAACAATACAAGTTCAATGTCAAGTGGTGATTGAGGATAAACTTAAAAATTTGATTTCCTTCAATCACAATATTATTTAGCCACTTCAATTTTGATAGATCTTCAAGCAAAGGATCAAACACGTGCACCACAAAATGTTCAAAAGAGATGAGGAAATCTATCCATGAGTATATCACCTGCTCTTTTACAATTCGTTACATTATCTGTAATAATTTGAACATACGCTTCTCCTATCTCCATAATTGTTGATTCGATGCATTGGGAAATGAAAAGAGAATTCTTTTCTTCTTTGCTTGCATCAATAGATATTATGAACATAGCACCATCGGGGGATATTGCCAAAATATTTAGGAGGGGTCTTTTCTTGAATCGGATCATCTATCACTTACTATTGTGCAACTTGTTCTTTTCCAAAAAAATTATTTCAGCTAGCTCAGTGGATATGGTTGCCACTTCATCTTCAAGAAGACTAGTTTTTACTCTCTCATATCAAGGTAATGTGTACCCCTTCCTAGATTCAATCATTGCATCCAAAAAGGTTTTGAAATGTGGGGAACGAATAACATTGAAAGGAATGGCCTTAGCATCTAACAGTCTCGTCGCCAACCTATCTACATCATGTTTTTGTTGTGGCCTCCACATGGACTTCAATGAACCTTTTGACTTTTCAGTATCACTTGCACTTCCACTAGAAAATGATGATGGAGCGCAAATTGAACTATTGAAGGAGCCAATTTGTGAGATAAGAGTGCTGGATTTTAGCCTTCTTTGCTTCTGAAGCAAAGGATCCCACATGACTCATATCCTATTTAGCTTGCACCCATTTTATGAAATATGCATACTCCACTTCCTTTGAATTTTCATTTGCTATAGTGCAATGTTTCACATCTGCAAATCCTCCAAGGTAATGGTACCAAACTCTAGCGACACTGCCTTTGATATTGCCATTGCACAAAGTGCACTAATATGTGTTTTCTTTATCATCTCTCTGGATGATATATTTCATCTCTAATGGACGGCTAACCATGTTGCCCTTTGTACCCTCACTGCCCATTGCTTAACCTTGAACACACTATTCTGAACTTTCCAACTGTATCTTGGCCCCTCACTTCCCACTACGCCTAGTGCTCACCCTTACATACACTGTTATGAACTTTTGATCCCCTGTAGTTGTTAACATTTTAATAATTTTAAATTTTATATACTAAAATCTACAAAAATGAAATTATCATTTTGATTTACCTTAACAATTGAATTTGCTATTTATATTTATAAATGTAAATTAAAAAATAAATAATAAAGAAAAACTTAACCTCAAATTTAACTTAAAAAAATTAAATTAAATAAAAAACTAAAAATATTAACTTATTACTAAATTATAATTATTACACTGAAACACAAAAATTAAATTTTAAAAAATCATATGTTAATAATATTTTAATAAATTAATAATAGTATATTTAATAAATTAATTTATTAACAAATCCAATTTAAATTATTAACTATTTACATTTTTTAATTTTAAACATGTAAAGTTTAAGTTTGAACTTTAAACTTTAAACAAGAAAACCTAAAAGCAAACACTAGAAGACACAGATAAATCGAAATACTTGTTGAATATTGAATTGATGCAGAAGGCGATGGCAGACAACGAGCAAATGGCTAAAATGAGTCTTTCTCCCTCCAAAAACCTCACTCCCTCCATTTCAAACCCTCGTCGACTATCAAGCTGCTAAACTCAAACACCAATAGGAAGCAACAACAACAAATGCCAACCATGGTGACATATGTGTGCAATGTGCCAAAGGCAAACAAGTCTCTATGCAACTGTGAACAGACTTTGTTCGCCCTTCCCTGCACGGTGCAAGTGCAACTGCAAACATTCGCACTTCACTATGTTTTCTTTTACTTTTCCTCTTCGTCGATTTCTATGTTCATTTTGTTTTGTTTTATGTTTACATTTTTGTGTTTTCCCTTTTGCGGCTTGCCTTGAGGGTTTTCAACTTGCGTTGACAACTTGACTTAGAAAATTAATATTTTAAACGTTCTTTTAAAAACAAATAATAATAAAAAAAATTAAAAATTAAACAGTCGAACTTGACCAAACATATTCAATCAAAGTCATTTGTTCAGTTTGAACTGAATTTGAGGCATGTTTGGTCGAACATGGCAATTATGCTTATCACTTGAAGGCATTCAACAACACATTTCAGCACTACTCCACCTATGAGAGAGTAGCATGCCATCACACAAACAATCAAGCAATGGTGACATTACATCTTGGGCAAGAAGAACACATGCCATATGACGTGGATGACATACTTGCAGCAATACCATCTAGTGATCAAACAAAAGAAGGGAAAGGACAAGAAGGTTGTTGATTGCCTTAGCCACCCTCCTATCCAGGCACTCATCACAATGTTGGACACGTGAGGCCACAACTTCTTTGACTGGATTTTCCTCTACTTAGTAGATATGGACTTCTTGCCAACATATACGGCTCCAATGTAATGTGAACAAAATGTCAATTGCTACCAGTGCAAGTGCTTCTCTACAAGCTCATCTTTGTGTTTTTAATTGTGCTCCACCCCCAAAGAGTCATCCGTGAGGTACACTATTACAAGACAACAAGACACTTTGGAGTGAGAAAGGCATTGTTTATGATCCAACCAAAAAAAATTGGCCTCATATGCGCGAAGACATAGAGTGCCATATCAAATCTTGCACTCCTTGTTGCATTGCCAAACCAACAAACATGAAGGTTGGGATATATTCACCATTTTCGGTTCCATCAAAGCCTTGGAAATCTTGCAAAATATATATCTTGTCTAGACTACCTATGACAAAGAATTACAATGACTATGTTTGTCGTAGTGGATAGGTTTTCAAATATGGACATCACGGATGTGTGGAAAAAAAGCATCAGAGCCTCTCTTCTTCAGTCATGTTTGTCTTCACTTTGGACTACCCTCATCCATTGTCCGATCTTGATCCAAGGTTTGCTAGTCATTTTTGGCATGCCTTGTGAGAAATGTTAAATACACAACTAAATTGACTGGTCTACAACATTCCATTCTCAGACAAATGGGAAAACAAAAAGTGGTCAATCGCACACTTGTCCATTTGTTGTGCATAAACAACAATGCACATCCATTCACCTAGGATGATAATCTTCCCTTCATTCAACATGCCTACAATATAAGTTTACATGGTTCTACAGGGCATAGTTCATTTCAGGTATGTCTTCGGTTCCAACCAGTCATGCCCCTTAACATCACCTATTGCATGCCATCTAACACATAGTCATGGTCACAGGAGAAGGAAGTAAACATTGCAAAGATGTTTATGCAACAAATTCAACAAAGGGCACTAGCAAGTTCAATAGATCCTCTCACGACAACAAAAATAGTTCTAAGAGCACCATGGTGCACATCACACACCTCATGAATTCAAGGTGGGTGATAAGGTCAAGTTGAATCTTTAGAACAAATGTTTCAAGAGTCCGCATCACAAGATCAATCCTTTGCACTATGGACCCTACCCCAAAATGCACTCATCTAGTGAATGCTTTTGTCCTTGATATGCCACCAAACTCAGCTCTTCATCCAATATTCAATGTGGAACTCCTTAAGCCATACTTTCCACCTTTGTTTGAACCAACAACAATTCAGCAACCTTACAATTTGGATCCTAAATATTTGCAGACATTCCCAAAAGATTGAATTGTTGAAACCACAACAATGTGCACAATACAAGCCAATGCAAGAAAATACGCTAATCATCATGAGTGGTACAACCTTCAACAACTTCAAGTTTGGTTTCTAAAATTGATCGTCACTTCTAAATAAAGGGAGAATGATCAAAGCCAAGCCGCAATGGTCTGCACTTACTTTGGCAATGCTGACTATCATGTGTATCTTGACACTTCATGCCATGGCACCAACATCAACACTTCGACGCTCTACTCTATTGGAGAACCCTAGTTGGTGTGCAACATGTAAGAATACTACATAGATCAATATTAGTACCAAACCTAAGCACTAGATGACACCTTCACCCCACGTACAACCACACTCCCAGGGTTTGCACTACATCAATGAACTTGCCAACACAACGCACACTTGGAAATCAAATCGACACACAAACTACAAAGTGATCCATCAGACCAAGCTTCTAGGGTTTGTGCCACATCAACAGACTCGTCAACACAATGCACACTTGGAAACCAAACTAACACACTAATTGAAAAGTGAACTGTCAAACATTAAATATGTTGAACACTGTCATAACCGTTCTCTCTTGACATTGCCTTTCTTGAAATCAGCTAGGAAGTGTTGACCCCTTCTAATCACATGAATTCTCATTCTTAGCTTTTAGGGCCTTTATACGCATGTATGATATTTAGTTTCATTGAATTGAAGAGCATTATTTTGCTCTCTCTCTCCTGAGTGGAATGGTTTACTGCTTCATTTTCTATTGCATGATCATAATATCACTTAGTAGTTTTCTAAAGAGAATATCGGGTTGTCTTTCTACCACCATCCGAGGCTCCGAGGTGCACTTCAAAGTGGTGAGGAAAATCGACATGATGTCAAAACAATATGAAAGTCTCGATGTTAAGATGTGTCAACCAACTTCCTTACAAAGGAGAAGATGCTTGGAATACACTTGGTCTTCTTGGAAGAATATAAGGATTTCAACCATATTGGCTGGTCATACCCTGCTCATAGGCTATTGACAAACACTATTACTTCTTGATCAATGGATTCAATGTTTGTATACACTTAAAATGGCCTCTTATGACATAAAATCGATTATTTTGTTGGAAAAGTTTGTATGAATTGAAAGCATTGCACTAATTAATGTGGTGTTCCACTATGCTCAGGTGTTGTCCCACACAAAAAATGTGGTATTCCACTAAGGAGGGAGTTACATATCTGCTCAGATGCCAAGTTTTGTATGCTTAATTAAGAGTTGTTAGTTATCAACAGTTACTATTTACAAATGCGACCCATTATTTCACACGATCATGACTTACCATTTGTGCCCCTTCATTCATATATAACCTATCACCTGATTCAATTTTCTTGCCTATCTGATATGTATAATGTGGAATTTGAGTCCACCATATTTATGTCAACACAATTCAGGTATGCATATAAACAACTTCATTCAATGCCTATCACAATTGATCTCAAATGGATAAATCATTCTTCTATGCACCACTCTCGAAATGTGTGCTTAGAGGTTGATGCCTTTTCAATAGGGTAGGCCATGTCATATACCTACTTAAGTGTTTGTTGGTTATGAACAGTCGATATTTACAATTGCGGCTCGTCATTTCACAAGGCCACAACTTATCATTTTTACCCCTTCTATAATATTCCCAATCAACAAATCGCTGCCTTGGAGAGCAGCGCCACAATTAACAAGAAGGGACAACAAGCAAATAGAGATAGCAGCCTTTGAAGAGGAGCGCTACCATTAATTAAGCAAACATTTAATAAAGAGAGCGCTGCCATTAACAGTATTTATTATTATTACATGAATAATATTAATTAATTAAATGGTAACCAACATTCATCTTGATGAAAGGACGCCACCTTTGGAAAAAACACACCATTTGATAAGGGGTTATGACGTATTTATATTAATTCATTGAATTGGAAGAAAACATTCAATTGTGTACAAGCTTACACTTCTTATTACACTTAAGGACGAAATCCCTTATTTGTAAACTTGGATGCAAGGACGGAAACCCTTGTCATCGCAACCCAAGGATGAAAACCCTTGAGGCTTATATTGTATTACTCAAGATCTGACAATTTTGTAATAAATCTTCATTTAAATTAATAAATTATCACTTTGAAGTACAAGTTATATATTTATTTTAAAACAGAATTTTCAAGGAAACCAATTTTCCGTATAATATTCCCATTCCGAATATTACAGTGGTATCAAAGCTCTTCATCCTGCCAACCTGTGGAATGTAAACTTCATGTAAGGCCAAGATAAAGAAATCCGCTAGTATTTGAGAAATAAAAATAAGACTTCCGGTCAGCAAAGAGAAGAAATAGAAAGGGGAGGACAAATATGGAAGAGAGAAACAGAGATGATGAACGGATTGATAGGCTTATCCAAGGTTAGGAACAACTGGCTAATACAATGACTCAATTAGTCCTTGCAATGCAATCTATGACAACTCAGAGATATCAAAATGATGAAAATGGTCGTTCTGATACTAGCCATAATAAAATCTTACACAAAACAACCACGAGTTCTTCAAACAGACCTTTTCAGCCTAAATTTATTTCAAGAGTAGAATCAAGTATGGAAGAAGAAACCCAAACTTCATTTGGAGAGGACCTTACAACCGATTTTGATGAGTATCGAGCCCTTTCAGATGATTTACGAAGGGAAATATCGCTCACAAAGTTCGTGGAAATGAAAAGAAATTGTAATGGCACTAGAACGGAGCATAGACCCCAAAGCGATCAAAAAGATCTTCAGCATGCATTGGGTAAATTAACTTTGTCAACTTTTGATGGCTCTAATAAATGCACGGCTCGAGCATGGATCCAAAAATTAGATACATACTTATCTCTCCGACCTATGATGGCAGAAGAAGCAATAAAATTCGCAACCCTTCATCTTGAAGGAATAACTCATGAATGGTGGTACCACGGATGGATTACACAGAGGCATGATCTTATTAAATCATATGACGAATTTACTAAGAGCTTGATAAAAAGATTCGATAGAATTGACCCCAAAATTCATTTCTGGGAATTGACGTTATTAAAACAAAGTAGCAATGTGGAAGACTATGTGGCAGAATTTCAGAGGCTCGTCGTGATGGTTCTATACATTACTGAAAGGAGACTCAAAGTATTGTTCATGGAAGGATTGATTGAGCCACTCAAGGGTTTAGTTAAAGCCCTTTAATCCTCCCTCTCTCTAAAAAACAATTAAAAAAGCATTAGATTTAGGGACATCAACACCAAGGAATAAAATTATGCCATTTATACAACCAAGAATAACCAATAATGGACAGCCACGAACCATACCTTCAGGACAGCAAGGGACAACACCCTATAGCCAACAAAGAAAACCATTCCAATCAGGGAGGATTCCAACCAAGAGACCCACCTAAAACGGGTAAAGAAACAGAAACAAGAAATGAGCTAAGGAGGAAAACTTCTGCTTCACTTGTAAGGACCCTTAGGTACCAGGTCATCGTTGTTTGGGAAAGGGGCAAGTCCATTACATCGAATTTGTTTCAGATGGTGAGCCCGACGAAGAAGAGGTCATAGCTGAAGAAACAATATATGAATTCGAAGGGGAAAAGACATTGGAGAGTACCTTTGCGACTTTATTAGGAGCTCCGAGATACCATCCCTTTAGAGTAAGAGGGAGTCTACAAGGACAGAAAATCACCGTATTAATGGATAGGGCCACCCACAATTTCATTGATGAAGGATTAGTGATAAAAATGAGTTTAAAAACAGAAGACTTCAAGGTTTTAAGGTCACAATTGCTGATGGTTATACCATTCCATGCACTCGAAGAATTCCACTACTCCATCTCATGTTGGGCAAACATCAAATAAACGATGATTTCTATGTAGTGGGCATTGATGAGACAGATTTAGTACTAGGTGTACAATGGCTACATCCTTGGGGGAATTTACCCAAAACTATCAAACCATGGAATTAAAATTTAAAATAGATAGGAAGGAAATAGTTCTTCAGGGTATGGCTAATGGAGCCCCCCAAGTAGTTACAGCCAAGAGGATGGAAAGGACATTCAAAAAAGGCCAAGTTTCATGGGCAACACCAATGTTTTGTGAGTTCTACAAAATCGAAACCGCAGAGACATCATGAAGATATTCAGCATTAAATATGCTAAGATTTTTGAGAATATCCCACATGGGTTGCCACCGGATAGAGGGTTTCAACATATTATTGAGTTAGAAACGGGTACCAAGCCAATAATAATTACACCTTATCGCTACCCCAAAATCTATAAAGATGAGATTGAAAAAGATATCAAAGAATTGTTGGAGATGGGGCATATTAGGCCAAGTTCAAGTCTTTTCATCTCATCCGTGGTCCTAATCAAGAAGAAAGATGGCACATTGAGAATGTGCATAGACTACCGTCAATTGAATAAAAAGACTATTAATAATAGATATCTGATACCAAGGATTGATGAATTAATCGATGACCTTCATGGAGCTAGTTTCTTTTTCAAAATCGATTTAAAATCAAGATACCATCAAATACGAATGCGAGATGAAGATGTTCAAAAAATGGCATCCAAATGTCATCATGGGCATTTCGAGTTTTTGGTTATGCCTTTCGGATTGACCAACACTCTAGCCACCTTTCAATCCTGTATGAATCATACATTTGGTAAACATTTGAGAAAATTTGTGTTGGTTTTCTTTGATGATATATTGATATATAGTACATCATGGGAGGAGCACTTGGAACATTTAAACATAGTACTGGAAATATTGGAGCAACAATCTCTTTTTGCTAAAATGTCTAAATGCAAGTTTGAAATGACAGAAATTTTATACTTGGGGCATGTCATCAATAGACAAGGAGAGCACATTGATCAAGATAAAATCCGAGCTATATTAGATTGGCCCCCTCCTACTAACATGACTCAATTAAGAGGATTCTGGTGGTTATGCACTTACTATTGAAGGTTTGTTAAAAGGTTCTCTCGGATAACTGCCCCTTTGACTAATTTAACCAAAAAGGGAGCTTTTCATTGGATTGAAATTGCTAAATCAACATTTGATGATCTTAAAAAATAAATGAGTTCATGTCCCGTGTTGGCTGTACCAAACTTTTCATTACCCTTTGTGCTGGAATGCGACGTTCCGGGTGAAGGAATCGGTGTTGTCCTAATGTAGCAAGGTCATCCAATTGCATTCGAAAGCAGGAAACTGAAAGATCATGAACACAAGTATTCTATATACGATAAAACAATGTTGGCAATCATACATGCGTTGGCCAAGTTCCATCAATATTTGGCATGTAGGAAATTCGTGGTGAGAACAGATCATAACAATCTGAAATTTTTCTTAAGTTAGAAGGATTTAAACGATAGACAACAAAAGTGGCTGAGCAAGGTCCAAGCCTTTGATTTCGACATCAAATATGTGAAAGGAAATAATAATGTTGTGGCAGATGCATTATCGAGAAAACCATCTTTGTGCTCCATATCTACAATTGCAGCTAATTGGAAGGTTTTCATAATAACCGAATATGTTAAAAACGAATTCGCTAATGCAATCTTAGAGGGAACAATTGTGGATGAACGATATAAAGTAGTAAAAGGTCTCATTTTGTATAAAAATACAATCTTCTTGGTACTAGAATCAAAAGTTAAGCATAAAATGTTAAAGGCTATTCATAACAACCCTTTGGCAGGCCATCCAAGTTATCTTAAGACATATAAACAGGTAAGAGAAATGATCTTTTGGAAATGACTTAAGAGTGAAGTTCTTAAGTACATTTAGGAGTGTCCTACTTGTCAATGGAGCAAAATAGAGCATGAATTTCCAGTAGGCTTGTTGCAACCCCTACCCATCCCTACTCAAAAATGGGAAGGTATTTCAAT
Organism: Torreya grandis; assembly: GCA_037957365.1. Taxonomy (NCBI): domain Eukaryota; kingdom Viridiplantae; phylum Streptophyta; class Pinopsida; order Cupressales; family Taxaceae; genus Torreya; species Torreya grandis. The sequence continues at coordinate 2,439,504 of JARHVA010001624.1, forward strand.
GGATTTTGTTACTGGATTGCTCGTGGTTCAAGGGAAGAGTTGCCTTTATGTAGTTGTTGACTGTTTGGCGAAGTATGCTCATTTCTTTCCTCTTCCCACTAATTATGATGCCCCCTTGGTAGCTGGAATATTTTTTAGAGAAATCTTTAAATTACATAGGCTGCCAAAGAACATTGTTAGTGACAGAGATAGCAAGTTTATGAGCTCATTTTGGCAAGAACTCTTTCATTTAGCAAGCACTGATCTGACCCCAAGTACAAGTTATCATCCTCAAATGGATGGTCGAATAGAAGCCATCAATAAATGGATTGAAGGGTATTTAAGGAATTATATATCAAGGCAACAAAATGCATGGATCAAATGGTTGCACTTGGGAGAATTCTGCTATAATAGCTCTTATCACATGTCAATTAGAATGATACCCTTCAAAGCTTTGTATGGGTACGATGCGCAATCTTTCATGGACTTGGTCATTCCAGATAGTAGAATTCCGAGAGCCAAAGACTTAATCCAACAAAGTCAAGATACCCTCAGGACTCTCAAGGATAATCTTCAGCAAGCACATAATCAACAAAAGCTATATGCAGATCAACATAGAACAAAAAGAAAATTTGAAGGGACATGGTATATTTGCGTTTATAGCTTTATAGGCAGATCTCTATCAAGCAAAGTGGAGCCGAGAAACTCAACCACGTTTCTATGAACCATATAAAGTCACGAGGAAGGTGGAAGAGGTTACTTGTGAGTTAGAATTACTAAGATGTAGCCGAATACATAATGTTTTCCATGTTTAGTGCCTAAAAAAGGGTACTTGGCCAACAATTACTCTTATAGAGCTACCACCATTAGACGACGAAGACAAATTGATATTTAAACCCGAAACCATCCTTGAGGCTCGTGAAAAAAGGTTAAGGAATAAAAGTATCACAGAGTATTTGGTTCGTTGGAAAAATTTACCACTTGAAGATGCCATGTGGGAAGGAGCATCAATTCTTGAACACCCAAATTTACAATTGCTTGAGGACAAGCAATTTGAGGACGGGAGGTCTGTAATATTCCCAATCAACAAATCGCTGCCTTGGAGAGTAGCGCCACAATTAACAAGAAGGGGCAGCCAACAAATAGAGATTGCAGCCTTTGAAGAGGAGTGTTGCCATTAACAATATTTATTATTATTAAAGAAGAGCCCCATGAATAACATTAATTAATTATTAATTAATTAAATGGTAACCAACATTCATCTTGATGAAAGGACGCCATCTTTGGAAAAGACACACCGTTTGATGAGGGGTTATGACGTATTTTTTTTCATTCACTGAAGTGGAAAAAAGCATTCGTTCAACTCATGTATTAAACATTCAATCGTATACAAGCTTACACTTCTTATTACACTTAAGGACGAAATCCCTTATTTGTAAAATTGGATGCAAGGATGGAAACCCTTGTCATTGCAACCCAAGGACGAAAACCCTTGAGGCTTATATTGTATTATTTGAGATCTGACAATTCTGTAATAAAACTTCATTTAAATTAATAAATTATCATTTCGAAATACAAGCTATATATTTATTTTAAAACAGAATTTTCAAGGAAACCAATTTTTCGTATAATATTCCCATTCAGAATATTACACCTTCAATCATATATATAACAGTTAACTAGTCACCCTATTCTATTTTCTCATGTATTTGATATTATATTTCTATTTTATATATACATATGTAATATTCTATATATTTCTTATGTATGTACATGATGCCAAGATAGATTGTTCTCTAATTCGTAGTTTGCATCCTTTGAAAATATAGCATCATAAACAGCTTTGCAGTTGGCAATATTTATATCTTACATTGTCTAGAAAAATGCTCACGCATATTATTTTATAAGAACTTCAAAGTACAATGGCAAGGTTGATTCCCACTAAGATTATAATCTTTTATTAAGCATCTTCCAATCTTCAAATCAAACATAAAAAATTTAGACTTCATAGAAGTCCAGACCTGCAAAGTATGCCTTTGCAAGCCCCACACAAACAAATGCACCATCCATGCCTAGATGATAATACTTTTTTTGAGAGTTTCAAAAGGCTGCTGGATTCTATCCGCAATATAGCTTCATGGGTTCAAAGATGGACCAAAGTAACTAGGTACTCTAAAGAAACAAGAGGTCAGCAACTACATGCAGAGTCCCATTAAGCTAGCATCACGCTTTCGGTCAAACCATAGAGTTTTTTCGAAGGTCATTATAGGGAGTTCTTATAATGGGCATGCACAAACTCATACTAAAATCAAGCACCTCCAATGGAAATTCATATTCAACAAATGATTCTTCAATGATGGCATCTCTAGTCCTCTAGAATATTAGTGTGATAAATCCTCAATGTTATCACTAAGGCTTACCCAATCCAATATATTCACCATCTGATCCAAATTGGATCATGGAAGTAAGTCGAATTCAGTTCAACTAGGCCCCTAATCTCACTTACCAGTTAATATGACTAAGGCAACTTCAAGAACTCTCAATACTCCTGACGTGACAATTTAGTAGAGAAAAGAGTATGCAGGTCAGTGCAAGGATAAAACAGAGGATGCAAAAAAGTAGCAAGCTAACCCAGACACCCTGGGGCCATGTGCAGTTGAAAACAATGTGGTTTGTACAGCAGGTTCAGCTTAAGATAAACCCGTACAATACAAAAAATTGCATACAGACAGGTTCATACAATGCCAAGCCCATACAGAAAAGACGAAATAGTAGACCCAAAAAGATCTAAGCAAGCCCAAATGCTTGGAATTCCGCATTTTCGAAAGCTAATCTCTTTTGGAATCTCCATTTAGTCCATTTAAAAAAAAAACTGTATATGTAGACCCTTTGAGAGTCATGTAATTCTTCTTGGTTGAGTGCTTTTGGAGTTGTAGCAAGTAAGTGCAATGTAGGGGAGTGTATTGGAGCAAGATGCAGAGCAAGGCAAGCTAGAACATTGTTGATGTCTAGTAATGTTCTTGGAGGCCTCAAAAAGGCAAATGGGCTTGTAATATTGCAAGGAGATAGTGGTATGAGAAACAGCCTTACTCTTTTAGAGTTTTCTCACATTGATTTCTCCAAGGTAATCTATTGTCTTGAGCTTTGTTTTTCTGTATGTTTTCAGTTTTTTACTTGCTTCATTTCATGTATGCAACTATCTATATGAATTCTAGCATTTAAGCAAACACAATTCTAGACAATTTAATGTATTCTTAAGAAAAACACTAAGGAACAGCAAGCATATCAACTAGTTGAATTCTCATACGATAAGATTCATGTTGGTGAGTTAGCTGTGGAATATCTACGCTAATTACAGATCAGATTGATATCAAAGCAGATTTGTTCATTGGTTTGCATGGTTTTCTTTTGATGTGATCAGTTTTGCAAATTGATTCACTTAACTAGAACTGCTAGCGCAAAAGGAGAAGGTGAATTAGTTCTCTTGCAGCAGGAAAAATACACAAGTGAAATACAAAGGTGAAAAGCATTGCTCGTGAAGACGAAAGAGTGCCTCAAGATGATGAAGCAAGTTCAAGGAGGATGTTGCAAGTATCTCCCACTCCGTAGGGAAGTTTGATAGGTTGAAGATTGTGGAGGCCCTTATGGGAAAGCTATGAGTTTCCATCGAGGTTACCAAAGCAAATGAAGAGCTGAACAAAGAGAGGCCTCAATCCCATGAGAAGGAGCAGCCTTATGCCTCCATTCAAAGCTGAGATCAAGAAAGAAATTCAGCCATAAGAAGGTAATGTAAAGACTAACAAACTTGACAATTGATTAGCCCGACTAGAGGTATATTTCAGTTTACACACTATCACAAAAGAACAACAAATTTCTTTTGCAAGGTTGAAATGGACTAGTTATGCACTCACTTGGTTTGAAAATTATGATTATTTGTTGGCTTTAAAAAAATTGCTACTAAGTTTTAAATGGACCGATTAAGAAACAATTATATCCTGTTTGTCATCAAGAGGAAAGTGATAGCCCAGGTTGCAGGAGAAATAATAAAATTACATCATGAAGAAATTATTTCACACAAAATATATATTGTATTATGTCGGGATTAATTTTTACAAGGTGAAAAGCTTTATAAGCTTTTCACGTGAGGTGGTTACGGAACCAATATTCCTGTGAACCAACAATCCTACTAACAAAATATAATAATAGACTAAAAACAAATACTAACAAAGTAAAATACTAACTACCTTTGGATCAATAGAAATTAATCCAACAAACTCCCCCTTGATCCAAAGGGGTATAGAAAGAGTGAAGCAAAGAACTAAGTCATCCAAGTAGACTCTGCCACAACTGCCACTGGTACACTGTGCATCCGAGACTGATCCACACCTTGATTGTCCCCGCATTGCAGTAGAGCATGATCACACACTGTCCAACTACATTGATCCTCACACAGAATCCGCCAACAAGTGCTTGCTCCCTGTACTGTGTGTGACACATCTCAAACTAATGCCCGACAATCGCCAACATCTCCCGCAGGCCTTTGCTCAACACTAATAATGCTAGCAATACAATGTTGACTCATACCGCAAATCACCGATGACTGATCGAAAGCCAATATGCAATATCTTCTCTCCCTATCAGGGGAGAGGTGAGAAGCCGTGCAACAAATAAACCAAGTACAAATCACTGAAATGCTCCACATCAAAGATCATATCAACACTAGATCTATGAAAGCAAAGTACACAAGCCAAAAAATGCTACTACATCAAATCCCAATATTGAGCCTAGCAGCTCGCACAAGATGGGTGTGTTATCATCTCAGAATATGTAGTCATCAACTGCGGAGCAAGCAACTTCGCAATCATCCCATCCATCAGAAGAATAGTCAGAAGAGTGACCAAAGTGATCAGTAATGTTTGTTTCTGCCTTCTGTCGATGTCGAGAGGACCTCCTTTTGGAGGGGCACTCTGTAGAGAGGTGTCCTTTGCCACCACAATTGTAGCATATTCTCTCACGTCCACTAGAACTAGAGGAAGAATAGCCACATGAAAAAGAATGCTTGTGCTTGTGTCCATGTGAATGTTTGTGGTGATGCTCATACTTCGAAAAACCAGAATGATGTCTATGCTTCGGAGAACCAGAATGATCCTTATGTCCAGAATGATGTTTATGTCTGGAAGTGTGCTGTGGAGAGTGTTTCTGTCTCTGATAGTGCTTCGAAGAATGTTTTCTGTTATGCTCATATAATGGATTGCATGTTTTGGTATAGTGGGGCTCCTCCGTGGATTTACTCTTCTTCCTTGCAAATTGTCTCTTATGCTGAGTTAATAACTCACAAATAGAGTCAAATGTAGCACCATTAAGCTTATCACTAAGCTGTAGCATTTCAACAAAATTGGTGTATGCAGAATTAAGACCATTCAATGTGATAGAAATCAACATATCATCATCAATTTTACCACCAATTGTACAATATTTTTGTTTCAATGTTTTCATGCGAGAAAGATATTCAGAGACATCTTCATTATCTATCAATTTATTGTTCAACAGTTGCATAAGAAGGTCAATCTTCTTGTATGCAAGTTGTTTGTCATACAGATCTTTTAATGCTTTCCAAGCTTTCCATGCACCAGTCTTAACTGCCTCAATATGAATGATTACCTATTCAGTGTAAGATGATTTCAAAAGTGCGAGTGCACGTTTATCATGTTTCTGATATTTAATCAACTTTGCAGCTTCAGTTGGTGGTGTGGTTTCTTTTTTAGTGATTTTCCATAGGTCATTAAAAATGAGTGTATTTTCCATGTTCCTACTCCATTTTTTGTAATTTTTAGGTTATAATTTACCATTTTCGGAAATCAAACTCATGATTTTTGTCATGGTGCTAAAGAAACAAGTCAAAATAAGACAAGGGAATACTATTTTGAGGTTTTGCCTATACCTTCAAAAAATAGTTTCCGAAAAGATTTCCTGGGACTTGTAAAAATAATGCACCTTATAACCCCTATTACACCTTTATATCACCGAATTTACCCTTATTACTCCATTACAAAAAATAATGTCAAAAAAATCTATCACACCCTTATAACTTCTTTTACAAATTGATATCAAAAAATAATAAGTTGGATCAAAATGATATCAAATGGGTTTTGAACCTTCCACTTGTTGCAAGTGACTTAACAAAATATCCTCTAACCAACTTGTCCTTAACAGAGTTGAATACAAATCAACAAGCTTTATCAAATGACCTTGATTTTTTTGATTTTAAATAAATCATATAGTTGAAAAAAACAGATTTACCCGTGCATGTAAAATAGAATTGTGAAAAAACAAAAGGTTGTTTTCTTTGAAATGTGGAGCCCACACAGTTTTTAGGGTTGAAGGCAAAAGATACTATGCTGTAGATTTCAATGCTTCATGCCATTTTGCATTGTGCCACTCGATGCATCCTTTTTGGAAATCGTTCTCTCTCAGATACTTCTACGCTGTAGATTTGATCTCAGGTCGTTGGACTTTCCAAACAAATAGTGTTGCTGTTGACTGCATTTAGAGACTGCAGGTGCCCTGTTCTGGTTTTATGTATGCATCATATCATTGTGCCATACATGTCTGAGGTTTCAAACAATAGTGCTATATTACTGCGCAGTATTTTCTCTTCAGTCTGGGTTGCCGTTCAAGTTAATGATCAAAACATATAACTCAACAAAAATAAATCATATCACACTGATATTCAGAAATTTATAATAGTATAGCCACTACCCCAAATGCTCAGAGGACTATGTAAAAAAAAAATTACCAGCCAATGTGATGTAATTTATTATATCAACGCCACTCAATAGGCATCCCCAGACTTATTTCATCAACCGTAGTACAAATGAGTGTGAAAAAATTGTAAATACTCACAAAAGTTGTACAAAGTACTGTCAGACCCTGGTGACTAGTTGAGATGAAAACGATCCACCTTCATTAGCAAGGTCTCCCTCCAGATGCGTTATTTGCCTCAGCGTGCTCTTTGGTGCATTCTCTGCGTCTACTGCATAGCATAAATACTTTTTTAAACCTTTGAAAGCCGTATCAGGGAGATACAATATTTCTTGTCTCTGTCCATCCTCTTGGCTCTGATACCACTGATAGCCCAGGTTGCAGGAGAAATAATAAAATTACATCATGAAGAAATTATTTCACACAAAATAGATACTGTATTATCTCAGGATTAATTTTTACAAGGTGAAAAGCTTTATAAGCTTTTCACATGAGGTGGTTACGGAACCAATATTCTCGTGAACCAACAATCCTACTAACAAAATATAATAATAAACTAAAAACAAATGCTAACAAAGTAAAACACTTTGGATCAATAGAAATTAATCTAACAGAAAGGTCATTAATGTGCAAAAAATACTTTGGGGGAAGACAGTCAAAATGTGCAAGAATATATAAGCGAATTCTAAAAGAAGGCCATCCAAATGGGTAAAAATTTACGAGACTGGCATCTTGATGAAACGCAATAGAGGACTTCAAAATCATCTAAGGAGGCTTGTGTAAGCCTAAAGGCATGGATGAGGCTTGTTCTCATGTGCACCATTTTGAGAGGGACATGAAAAACACTCCATCATTCCCTTCTTATGAACCAAAACAACAAGGTGGCTGTAAGCCAAAAAGAAAAGGTAAATGGAAAGGTAAGCATAATGTTACAACAACTTTTGCAGATAAAGAATCAAGAAACAATGTGGGCATTGTGATGTTGATTGTCATCAAAATGAAAAATGTTACAAAGCACATACAGAATTACATCCTTACAAGAATTGCAAAAAGAATAAGGATATGACTTTCTTTGAAAGGAAGGAAATGGGGAGCGGATTTGATGTAGATGCAACGATTGTTTTCGCTTCCATCAAAAGAGAGATATGCTTGAGTGGCAATGAGGCTCATGATAAAGGTGAACTTACCGAACTCTTTCATAACAAGATTCAAATGGAGAAGACAAAATTTGATACTCTTTTTTTACTCTTGTTCACAATAAAATTTGGTTTCTAAAGAGTTAGTGGACATGCTTAGGCTGGTTACATATGATCATCCTAATCCTCACTCATTGGGTTGGATGGAGCAAGGAGTAAGAGATAGAAGTTACCAAAAAATGCAAAATTAAGTTTGAGATAAATGAGAATTTTAGTGATGAGGTTTGAGGTAGATGATGTCCATCAAGGAGTAAGAGATAGAAGTTACCAAAAGAAAGCAAAATTAAGTTTGGGATAAATGATAACTTTAGAGATGAGGTTTGAGGTAGATGATATCCGTTCTTGATGTTTGTGGTGTAGTATTTGTCAGCCCACACATGTATGTGAAAGAAGACATTTTCATAACAAGAGACAACAAATACCACTTGGTCAAAGATGGGAAAGCTACATTATCAATGCATATGAAGGTAAACCAAAGATCTCATTGGTAAGTGCCAATCAAGCCAAAATTTTGATTAATGTTAGTGGGATGTTTGTTTTCCTTCTTTTGAAGGATATGCAAGTAATGATGTAATTGAATACAAGGCTTCTTCTAGCATGTCAACTAACCAAAAAAAATTAAAAGGACAAGTTGTTACAATATTTAAGGAAGTCCTCCAAAATCCCACATGTATGCCACCTAAAAGAGCAATAGAGAATGAAATATAATTTCTACCGGATTTCCCTCTCCCCAACATTGGTCTCTATTGGCAATCACTAATGGAAGCAAAAGAGGTAAAAAAGTAACTTCAATCTTTGTTAGATGAAGGTGTGATCTGTCTAGCACTTCTCCATGTGGTTCTCCTATTGTAATTGTACCTAAAAAATATGGTACATTAAGGATGTGTATTTTTTAGATCTCTGTGAATAAGATAACCATTAAAAACAAGTACCCTATTTCGTGGATTAATGATTTGTTGGACCAACTTTAATAGCCTAAGCACTTCACAAAGTTGGAATTGAAATACGGGAATCATCAAGTGAGAATCAAGAAGGATGTATGGAAAACAATATTCAAAACAAGGCAGGTTTGAATGAGTGGCTTGTACTTCTTTTGGATTGTCTAATGCTCTTGCTACTTTCATGAGATGACGGAGGTATTTAGAGCACTCATAGATTCTTGTATCATTGTATACTTGGATGATATTCCAGTTTTTGGCAAAACTTAAAATGAACATCTAATGCATTTGAGACAAGTTTTTTAAGTGTCGAAGGAGAATAAGCTACTGCTCAATGAAGAGAAATGTGAGTTCGCACAACCACTAGTTTATTTAGGACATGTGGCTAAAGATGGAAAGTTGAGATTTGATTCAACAAAAGTGGAAGCCATTTTGAAGTGGGCCAATTCTTCCAATGTAACCAACACAATGACGTTTGTAGGGGTTGTTCAATAGAAGTTCATCAAATCATTGTCCGCAATAGTAGCAGCTTTGCATTCCATAAGAACAAGTGGTAAGTTCTTTACTTAAGAGTGGAAATCATAAAAATCCACTTATAGAGTTGAAGCATAAAATCGCAACGTGCCAATTTTGGCACTACCTAACTTGCAGCTACCATTTGAGGTGGAGACAGATGTAAGTGATAATGCTAGGGGGTTTGTTTGATTGCATGGAGGTAAGCTAGTTTGATATCATTCAAAGCTTTTACATGGGGATAATTTGAAATATTGCACATATGATAAAGAACTGTATGCACTTGTTCAAGTATTTAAAAAACTGAAGCACTATTAATGGGGAAAAAACCAATATCTACATGGATAATAAACCACTCCACCACTCCAATATCTGCAAGCACGACACTAAAAATGGATGAATTTCTTGCAACAATTTCATTTGAATATTGAGTATAAATGATGAGTTGTTCCCTCATTTCTTGAGCCCTTAAGCTTTTTAAGACCAAAAGCCTCCTGATTGGGGAGGCGTGAATCGAATTGGATCATGTATGTAAGTTGAAATCAGTTCAGCTAGGCCACTAATCTCATTTACAAGTCAAGATGAATCTGTACAAGAAGTTTGGATTGATAATTTGAGAAGAATCCCTACAATACATAAAACATGCAAACGTGTTCATACCATACCGGACCCATACAGAATCGACAAAATAGAAGACCCAAACAGATCCAAGGAAGCCCAAATGCTTGGAATTGTGTTGTTTTGAAGGCTAATGTCGTTTGAAATATTTGTTCGTTCCATTTGCTGAATTTGTGTATGTGTACACCCTCTCAGAGCCATGTTATTCTTCTTGGTTGAATGTTTTTGGAATTGTAGCATGTAAGTGCAATGTAGACACGTGTATATAAAATTGGAGAGTAAGGCAAGCTAGAAAAACATTGTTGATGTGTTTCTAATGTTCTTTAAGGCCTCAAGAAGGCAAATTAACTTGTCACGTTGCAGGGATATAGAGGCAAGAGAAAACACATCCTTCCTCTTCTGAAGTTTTCACACATTGGGTCTTTCCAGGGTAATATCATGTTGAGCTTTGTTTTTATATGTGTTTACAGTTATTTACTTGTTTCATTTCATGTATGCAACTACCTATGATAATTCTAGCATGTAAGCAAACACAATTCTAAGACAATTTTTTGATTTCTCAAGTAAAATACTAAGGGAAAAGCAAGCATAATCCAATAAGTTGAATTTTCATAAGAAAATATTTGTGTTGTTAACTATGGGGTATCTATGCTAATTATGGATCACCATTTATGTCAAATTAACATTCAGTAATACTTAAATTGGCATAATAAAATGCCAAGCATGTGAACATTAACAACTCAACATGCCAGTAAGATGATAGATATGGCAAAGTCTTCTTTAAACACTGAAATCATTCCTTATACAAGAACATGAGCTGGGACAATAGGTCACATATCAACCCTCAAACCATATAGCTAATCCACCAACCCTTACCCTATTCTTCTCATCCTATTTATGTATGGAAGAGTTGATAGCTAAACCCCAAGTGATCAATCCATCCAGAGAATATGCACAGCAATTTTATCCATTTTTTAGTGTATATTATAACTAAATAAGTGTATATTTGTGATCATGTAATTAGTTGATGTGTGTCAAGGGGTAGATAAACAAAGGCAGACACAATAATATACTAAATTATTTGTTCTCATTTATTATATCAATTTAAATTCATGTTTTTACACTTGGAATTGCATGCACCTAACCCAAATCATTCCCTTTTTAATATACACGCATTTAATATACAAAAATAAATAAATAACATCACCTTTAATTCTTAAATTTTCATTATTAAATATATACCCAGCAGCAGGAAACCAATAATACTTCACCTGCTGTACAATGTCTTTAATCTCAACCAAGCTGCATCCGCTTTTAATGATAAACCATTTTCTTGATGTTCTTCATTTCCTAATTTACTTTTCCCTTAGAAACGAAAAAAATATATTTTAAAGTAAATCACTGTATCTAGTGAAAACTATTTACTTTTAAAAGCATACAAATGCAAATAGGAAAACATAGCAAGCATTCAATCAATGAAATCAACCATGTCTTTCTTTTCTAACCCTTATAACACTCTCAAATTAAGGACAAAAATAGATGCAAATGTGCTTATTATCATCTTATTAGTAAAACACTGTTTTTCCTCATTACCAATGTTGTAATCAAAAGGCACAATACATCTATTTACACCAATATTGCCAGATGTTGAACTTTTAAAGAGTCAAGGCAGATCATCATTAAATGTTAATTAAAGATCTGTGGTAATTCTCCTTTGCACATAACGCAAGCAAGATCCACAAGGATAAATGGAATAGTTAGCGTGTCCCCATTTGCATATACATGAGTGAGACACACAAAATAAAAGTTAAAACTAAATACCAGAGCAAGCATGATATTCCTCGCTATGGTTTGGCTGGGATTTTGAAGATAAGAGGGGCAAGGGTTCAATATCTCTCCTTTGCATGTAACAAAAGAAAGACATGTTTTTAATTGGAAAAAATGTACATGTACCATCCAAATTTTGCAAAATCACAATCAAGTACTACAGCATGTTAAGTGAGGGATGCATCTAGCATAACATAAATATGATATTAAATGGAACACATTCTTTTTCTTACATATAAAGCAAATCTAAATAAAAATGATCACTTAGTAAGAACAGGCGGCCAAATTGCTTAAAGAACAACCAAGGGTTTTAGAGAAAAAAGCATGGGATAGGAGCACTCCCAAAGCAAATGGGAACTTAATTGGATAAAAAAGCAAGTAGGATGACTAAGGATTTGAAATTCTGTCATGAAAGTATGTGCCTTTTCCATCCCATGTTAACAACTACTTACATCGGTTGGAATGTTACCAATTCTTCTTTACAAGACTCCAATTTTAGAGAATGAAAACCTATGTTGAGTGAAAGAAACTAAAACCTCCATGTACAATTGTTTCTTCCACCATTTTTATAGTCACCAGCCCATATATAATTCTTCCTCAGTTTGTGGCGCTTGTTCATTGCACCTTTTCCTTACTTGATCAACCTAAACATTGTTGTTCTTAAAGATCTTCGTGAATTTTCACCCTAAACATCTTTAATACTCCAAAAAACATTAGTGATATGAGAACAATTATTAAAATAGGGAAAGCTTGTGTGAGATGCCAATTAGAAGTGGTTTTTGCTTTAGGCCAAGTCCCTCAACTATAATTTTTCCAAAATTTATGGAGATATACCCAACTTTGGTACAACTGCAAGAGGTCCATGATATCACTATCCAAGCTAGAAATTCATTTGGTACAAATTTAGAAATATTTTACACCTTGCATTTACTACAAGTACTTTCTTCTCCTAGACTGTCTTCTGTGAAAAAATGGATGAATAGCCAGCAGATTCCACAAGGTTGTTGGAGAAGGTGGCTACACATTTTGTTGGCCCTTCAAATAGGAGGAATATGAACCAAATATTCATGAAAATCAAGAAAGATATATTCCCATAAAATCATTATTTTTTTAAAATGAGATACATCCAATACATGTAGGGTAAATGGTAAGTTAAAAATCCGTTTGTATGGGACATAACTACCAAACTACTGAAAACTAAAAACTAACAATCTAATGCATATTCAAATAAACAATAACTAATTTGGATCATAAATGACACAATAAACTCCCCCTTGATCCAAACGGGTATATAAGATGAAAGAACTGGAACAATGACTTTGAAGTCATCAAAGATACTCTGAAGTAACTGCAACTGGTGTATTGTACCACCTTGAACTAATCAAAACCGATGTCGCTCCATAAAGAAGCCTACCCTATGAGTTGTGACATAAAACGCCAATGAACACGATCAAGGCCTGCTAATGCCCTGTGATCATCGTACTGCATTGTAGTAGAATACGATCAAGGCCTTTTCAACCACATCGATCCACATAAGGCTCCACCCAGAAGCCCGTCAAATTGTCCAACCTGTACTGTGTATGGCACATCTCCCTGATGTCCAATAAACGCTAACAACCTTTGCTCAACATTGTTGGTGCTCGCAACCCCTATCAACTCATACTGTAATCGACAATGGATCGAAGACCAACCAATGCTATATTTTCTCCCCCTACCAAGCAAGAGGTGAGAAGTTGTGCAATGAAATAAACAAAATCAAAGACTCGTGTATGCTCCATGTCATGAATATCAAGGATAGAAAGCCAAAACTGATACTGAAATAAGCATACTACTGCTACCAAAATTACTATTCAAACATTTAACCCAAGCTCTGAGCGAATAGCTAACTAGAGAAGGGGAATAGTTCTTCAAACTCCAATGGATCGTCCAACCTACAGTGTGAGACTTACACTATGTCAATAATAGGGATCTTGAGGGCCTTGTAAAGGATGTTATGTTTGCCGACAGCACAAGCATGAGGTCGCATTGTGAAAATTTACATTTTGAAGGTGTCGATTTCCACCGAAAATGCACCTTTATACATCATGTTTAATAGATTTGTCACAAAAACCATATAGAGAAACTTCAAAACACAAAATAAAGCATTCCGTTGTGTCTCGAATGTCTGAAAATGTAGAAATCGGCTAGTCACATGAGCACCTTCGCACAAACTAGTGACTGGTCATACAAGTTACAACAAGTGTCGCAAGTGTCACGTGACTTACACCCTTGTATCTCCAATTACAAATAGAATATTCTAAAATAATGGTTTTATGGGAATATATCTTTCTTGATTGACTTTCATGCATATCTGGTTCATATTCCTCCTATTTGAAGGTCCAACAGATTCACTTTATAATTTATTAGTAATTACTTCTAATTTATCATGGAATAAATGTTGCTCCTTCTGCAATTTTATCATATATGTGTTTGTTTTGTCTACGATATCAGAGCAGACCATGAGGCCTGATGATGAAAGTTAAGGTACAACAGAAAAAGAAGCCTTCCCTCTCATAACAGTTACAAGAGTAAATTGCAAAGAGATTGAGCTAGAGAATGGAGATGTCTGCAAATTTGAACTGTGGTGGTCGATGCTGTAGATGGCAGAGAGAGAACGAAGAGACTGCACAGAGAATGGTAACTGTTGTATATGACTGTGGCATGGTGGGATGGTGGTGTAGTTCACTGCATGTCTGTGATCAAGTATCTAAGATGGATTGAAAGTGTGAATCCAGGTACATCAAGAAAAGCTTGTGCAAATAAATTGGACTGATGTCAACCTTTGAAGAATTGTCCACTAGTGAATTGGCATTATTGGTTTATTATGGTTTTGAAGAATGATTGTATACAATAAGAAACATGAAGAGTCGTGCACAACCAAACCAGAAAATAAAACGTAACAGGAACAACTCACAGAAGAATGATCACTTGGCAACTTATTCATAATCAATATGAATTGGCAATACATTCTCCAGAATATAAACAAAAGTACAAACAGGGAGAATAATCAAGACAGCTCCCACATCATGTAGCCACTCATGAAGATATAATTATCGGCCAAAGGGATGTGTCAGTTGGACAGCTATCCGACAATCACTCGTATTGAATACCTGTACACAGACATACTTGATCGGAAAAAACAACATGCCAAAACAATGTTTTACCTCAACATATGCTAAGACGATACACATCAAAACTGTATGTTTTATTCATATGCTAAAACTATTGGCTACAAATTGTACATTCAGCTCATAAAATCTGACATTTGATGATGTCATTGTATCGATATCATTTATGTATTTCTCAGTTGATTGTCATAGTAGATTTTTGTCTCTCTTAGGCAATGACATTAGATAATGCTTAATTTCATTTTGGGGGAAAAAGTTTGTTTGTGTCAATTCACAAACAAATGCTCTGTGTTGAACTCATGATTGTTTAAAAGTTTTTTAATCCTAAATGGTGTCTGAATATGAAAGTCGATTTCGAAACTCACGTGTTAGCTAGATTGCTTGACAAAATCGAATGTTTTTAGTACATAAAGGTGTCAGATTACATAATGTTATAGACTAAATTATATATCTAATTATTAATGTACAGGTACAAATTGTATTGTATGCAGCATTCATCTGTACATCTATTTATGTAATATAATATCTTACATTTGATATTTCACATCTTTGTTCTCTGTGAATTAGTACCAAAAAACATTGTTTATGTGACTACGAGTTCCTCTGCAAAACAATTCCAAACTATATATATATTTATTTGTATGTATAAATTTAAGTTTTATTTGATTATACTAATTGTATAGAGAGAGAGAGAAGTTAAAGCTGAGAGAATGTGAATGGTCTGCAGCAGCCTTTGATGAGCCTGCACCAGGGTAGTGTTCAGCCTAAAGGCCGTATCATTTATGCAACAAAAAGGCTCCATCCATATTTGTCAGGAATGTTCGTGTTGTCAACCTAGAGTTGCACCCTAAACCGAAGACGTGCTAAAATGGCCAATCCTCTCTCCGGTTGAAACAATGGGATCTTCCCATGAGGGTGGGTGCCTTAATGGTGAGAAGAACCTCCAGAGAACGCTGGTTCATGTAAGATGTATCAATGGATCTCTACTCTATGCTGCGAATCTACCATGGAAAAGGGAGAAAGAAACTTGAAAGGGAAATCCTACCTAATAACGGTGATACAATAAAATGTTGATCCACTGTACTTGGAACCTTGAACACTGAACAAACAAGGGAAAAGGAAGACCTTTGATTTCAATTGATCACTATGCATAAATATTTCATGAGAAGGTTCTATCCAATGACCAAAATGTGAGGGAAAACGATGGAGAGAGGTCCGATACAAGACACTTTGCAACCACCTAACATCCACTTACAGCTTCAACAAAAGACATAGAACACTAAACATGACCTGCATAATATGATGAGCTATCAACTAGGTACAAATCAAAATTTGGGAAGGGAGAGAAATCTACCACGTATGCAAATTGTTGAATGAATATACACTATGCCAGCACTTGAAATCTGAAAGTACAGTCCTATTGATTGAAGAGGTTACACAACTCACCAATGGCAGAGTCTGGTCTTGCCAAGAAAGGGATACAATTCAAGGTTGAAAAGCCAACTTATATAGAAAATTACAAAACCAAGAGTTAGAGTTGGAAAAATAGGAGAGAGGCTAAATCCGTCCAACTCAACCTTTACAAAAAGCCTATTTGTCTTGCATGAAGCTCCTTGGCGTTAGAAGAAATGGACGCTGAGTTTGTTGAAAGTCAAACTCTTATCATGCAAAAATGCTACACCCACCTCCAAATATGGACTTCCTCTTGAGCCGTTTGATCATTTAAACAAGAGCATGCATGAAATCCACGCCATGCTAAAATTAGAACTCGAATTGAAACGTTGGAAGCTGAGTTGGAACGTTTGAAAGCACAAGTTTGACCCATAGATGAGCTTGACTTCAACAACCAGTCAACTGAAAATAGCCTTTGCTTGCATGTATTTTCTCTTATTTTGGTCTGGCCTGTTTGTGGCTTGTCTATTTTTGGTGAGATTCTATTTTCTGATAATCTTATCTATATTTGCTCTATTAACCTATTTCAACCCCTTAGCCTAATTCTTTCAGATATTCCTTTGTTATCTGCAGATTTCCTTTGGTCTCAGATTTTTTGTGGACTTTTTGGAGGCTAAGGACTTTTGTCTTGCATCCCCTTTTGTCTTTATTTCTTTCCGAATTCCTGTTATGATCATTCTTTCCTTCGAGTTTTCTACTTTCAAATTCTCGCGGGCTTTGTGTTATCTCCCTTGAATTCTTTCGGAATTCTTTGTTTCTTTCCCTTCTTGAATTCTTTTGGAATTCTTCCATTGTTTCTTATTTCCCTCGAACTTTATGTTTTCCTCATCTTTGTATTTTCTACGGACTTTTTGGAGGCTGTAGACTTTTGTCTTGCATCCCCTTTGTCTTTATTCTATTTATCCCGGGTTTTTTCTTTCTCCCGAATTTTTTCGGACTTTTTGTTCTAAGGAATTCCTTCGGACAAAAAGTCCGAAGGAATTCGTCTCCTTTGTGGGGTCTTGCCACCGACCAAGTGCCCTTCGGGAAAATTGGAAAGGTCCACTCCATCGACCAATTGCCCTTCGCAAGGGCTTCTGTCTCTCCTTTGTGCCCTTCGAAAAAATTGGAAAGGTCCACTTCACAGACCAATTGCCCTCCACAAGGGCTTCTGTCTCTCCTCTGTGCCCTTCGAGAAAATTGGAAAGGTCTACTTCACCAACCAAGTGCCCTCCACAAAGGCAGGTGTCCTTCAAAAATGGATTTTTGGAAAAATTGAAGGGCACCCGGGCTTTTTGTAGGGAACCTGGGGTTTTTGTAGGTCACCCGGGCTTTTTGTAAGTCACTCGGGTTTTTTGTAACCGTCCTTATTCCTTCAGACTTTATGTTTTCCACACCTTTGGATTTTTTGTCTCCTTAATTCCTTCAAACAAAAAGTCCAAAGGAATTGAATACTTTGTAAATTATCCCTTTGAAATTCTCTCGGACTTCTCCCAAGTCCTTTGAAAAATCTTTTCCCTTGGACAAAAAGTCCGAGGAAATTGTCCATCTCTTAGCCCGACAAAATTTTGAGAAGACAACACTTGGGAAAGAGAATAGTCATTGTAAGTCTGAAAAACAAACCTGTATTCCGTAGGTGTCCGAAAGAAAACACTCGCCTTCATTCATAAGCGAACCTATAGGCTTGTAGGTTAACCTTAAGGATGGTTTTAGGTGGACATTGCCAAATCTAAAAACAAGAACGCCCCTTCGAATCCTTTGAATGACCAAAACTTTACCTGGCTGTAGGCTCTTTCTTTCATTGATACGTTGTTGTAGATGGCTCCTTGGGTCGTTGCAGGTGGACCTTGCCAAATCTGAAAACAAGAACGCCCCTTCGAATCCTTTAAATGACCAAAACTTTACCTGGTTGTAGGCTCTTTCCTTGGCTTATACTTGGCTGTAGATGGCTCCTTGGGTCGTTGTAGGTATGCATGTAGGCTTGATTGAACTTTGCAAAAAAATTTCCTTTTCATTATTCAGTACTCAAAACTGATTCACAAGACAAACTAGCACAATATGCAGAGTTCTGAATAGTAGGGATGACAATTTGACATGTGGGACAAAATTGTCAACATTTTTTATGACTCAACTGGGAAACATGCCTACTATGCTTGAGAACCCGGCCATATACATAATATAGAACTCACAAAAAACAATGGTAAACCTGGGCCATGACTACAAATATCCTTTGACCAAACATGGAGTAACCTTCATCCTTCAAAATAAGAAGGGAAACACACGAAAGTAGGAAAACTAACTAAGAAGCGAATGTGCAAACAAGCACTTATTGGAACAAAACTGAATGGAACAATTGTGCTTGACCAGCACTTGGAAGAAAGCTAAACAAATAACGAACCTAGCTAACCATGATAAAGCATGATCCGCATGGATCAAATGGAAAATTCTTGAACTCACTCATTCCAAGAGATGGTACAAGTTGCAAAGCAGGTTGTTTATTAATCATAACCTTTGATGAGGCATTTTCCTTGTCCACCAACTACATTAGCATCTTCTCAAATGAGTCATCAACAACAAACCAGTCACCAACAAAGACAAACTCATCAAGTACTTCCTGATATTTTTCGCTTTGCTTGTCATCTACCACCTTGTCAAGTGATATCTCATCTATGCATTGTTCTTGAGTGGCCACACCCTTTTTATTGACTGTTGCATGTTCATACAGCTCTTCAAGGAGCTTTGAAAAGGCAACCCAATCTGTATCATGATCTTGAATAAGTGATTCTTGATCAAATTTTTCATAAACATGCTCTTCAATAGCCAACATATCCATACAAAGCTCTTCAATCTCTTGTAGAGATTCAAGGTATAGCTGCCAATCATCTTTTTGTTCCTCATTTTGATCTATTTGAACTGAATCAATTGTAAGGCTATCTGGATCCTTCTCAATAGGAGATATATATAACTCATTTATAACTTCAATTTGTATCAACTCCTTTTGAAGTTCCTCTACATCAAGATCAATCTTCTCACTCTCAGCGATAATTGGATGATCAATTACAACCTCAAGTGAAGTGTCAATAAGAAATTCTTCCTCAAACACACCTAAAGCATCCTCTACACGCTCTGCAAGAACTTGACCTGTAGCTGCAACTTCTTTTTCAATACTCCAAAGAACAGAGTCCATCTGAGGAAGGGGGATGGCGGGAGGGTGATGCAATTCATTTGTTTGAGAGGGAAGATGAAGCATGGGAGGTCAATCATGATCAAATTTTAGAATCTTGAGGGAAAAGGAATTATCTAGGGAGTTTTGGAAAAGAGGGAAAGAGAAACTCTTAAAGACCTCTGTATTTTGTTCCTTCCACTTGGCCATTACCTCATCAAAGTCTGAAACCTGCTTGTCTTCCTGGACAACTTGAGCTTGAGCGATGATTGGTGAGGAAAGGGGACTATAGGAAGGTTTAGTCTCATGAATAGGCTCTTGAATACAATTAGGAAGCTCCCTCGTCACACATTGGGCAGGATTAAGAACTTCATGAGAATAAGAAGCACAAGAATTCTTTGTAGACAATTGGTTTAACTTGATTTTCTACCTCTCCCAAGCCTCCATCTTTTCCAATACCAGAATACATAGTCCATTTATCTCTTTAGGATCATTGGACACATTTTGAAATAGACCACTCACTTCCTCATACTGAGAGTTAGAACAAACCTTTCTTGCATATGCTAGTATTCTGAGCTTATTTCATTCATTCTTTCTTGAAGGCAAGACTGCTCATATGCAACATCATAGCCATATGGGAAAGATGAAATATGGACCTGAGACTGATATGGCTCACAAGGAAGGTAAGATTCATGCTCTTGATAACGTTGATTAGGCTCATAAAAAGGCTCATAGGTATCATGACAAGGGTGGTATAATCCATCATTGCGCTGATAAGGAAACATAGCATAGGAATTCTCTTCATACACATCCATCAAAATTCATTCATGATAATGCAATAAAAATAGACTTACATGGAAACTGTGCCTGAAGTATTAGAAGCAATTGCTTGAGCTTGGAATCACCAAATACTTCTTGAAAAACACTACTGCAACTGCAATTTCATCAAGACCAACTCCAATAGGTCCCACCGGGCGTGCTAAAAATTGTTGTCGACCTGGAGTTGCACCCTGAATCGAAGACATACTAAAATGGCCAATCCTCTCTCCGGTTGAAACAATGGGATCTTCTCACGAGGGTGGTGCCTCAATGGCGATAAGAACCTCCAGAGAAGGCTGGTACCTGTAAGATGTATCAATGGATCTCTACTTTGTGCTGCGAATCTACCATGGAAAAGGGAAGAAGAAACTTGAAGGGGACATCCTACCTAATGACGGTGATACACCAAAATGTTGATCCACTGTACTTGGAATCTTGAACACTGAACAAGGGAAAAGGAAGACCTTTGATTTCAATTGATCACTATGCATAAATATTTCATGAGAAGGTTCGATCCAATGACCAAAATGTGAGGGAAAACGATGGAAAGAGGTCCGATACAAGACACTTTGTAGCCACCTAACATCCACTTACAGCTTCAGCAAAAGACATATAGAATACTGAACATGACCTGCATAATATGATGAGCTATAACTAGGTACGAATCAAAATTTGGGAAAGGAGAGAAATCTACCACGTATGCAAATTGCTGAATGAATATACACTATGCCAACACTTGAAATCTGAAACAGTCCTATTGATTGAAGAGGTTACACAACTCACAAATGGCAGAGTCTGGTCTTGCCAAGAGAGGGATACAATTCAAGGCTGAAAAGCCAACTTATATAGAAAATTACAATAACGAAGAGTAAGCGTTGGAAAAATAGGAGAGAGGCTAAATCCGTACAACTCAGCATTTACAAAAAGTCTATTTGTCTTGCATGAAGCTCCTTGGTGTTAGAGGAAATGGACGCTGAGTTTGTTGAAAGTCAAACTCTTATCATGCAAAAATGCTACACCCACCTCCAAATATTGACTTCCTCTTGAGCCATTTGATCGTTTGAAAGCACCAGATAAACAAGAGCATGCATGAAATCCACGCCATGCTAAAATTAGAACTCGAATTGAAACGTTGGAAGTTGAGTTGGAACGTTTGAAAGCACAAGTTTGACCCATAGATGAGCTTGACTTCAACAACCAGTCAACTGAAGATTTGATCAGTCAACTGAAAATAGCCTTTGCTTGCATGTATTTTCTCTTATTTTGGTCTGGCCTGTTCGTGGCTTGTCTATTTTTGGTGGGATTCTATTTTCTGATAATCTTATCTATATTTGGTCTATTATCCTATTTCAACCCCTTAGCCTAATTCTTTCGGATAGTCCTTTGTTATTTGCGGATTTCCTTTTGTCTCAGATTTTCTGCGGACTTTTTGGAGGCTGCGGACTTTTGTCTTGCATCCCCTTTTGTCTCTAGTTCTTTCCAATTTCCTGTTATGATCATTCTTTCCTTCAAGTTTTCTACTTTCAAATTCACGCGGGCTTTGTGTTATCTCCCTTGAATTCTTTCGGAATTCTTTGTTTCTTGCCCTTCTTGAATTCTTTCAGAATTCTTCCATTGTTTCTTATTTCCCTCGGACTTTATGTTTTCCACACCTTTGTATTTTCTGCGGACTTTTTGGAGGCTACAGACTTTGTCTTGCGTCCCCTTTGTCTTTATTTTATTTATCCCGGGTTTTTTCAATCTCTCGAATTTCTTTGGACTTTTTGTCCGAAGGAATTCCTTCGGACAAAAAGTCCGAAGTAATTCGTCTCCTTTGTGGGGTCCTGCCACCGACCAAGTGCCCTTCGGGAAAATTGGAAAGATCCACTCCACTAACCAATTGCCCTCCGCAAGGGCTTCTGTCTCTCCATTGTGCCCTTCGGGAAAATTGGAAAGGTCCACTCCACCGACCAATTGCCCTCCACAAGGGCTTCTGTCTCTCCTTTGTGCCCTTCGGGAAAATTGGAAAGGTCCACTTCACTAACCAAGTGCCCTCCGCAAGGGTAGGTGTCCTTCGAAACTGGGTTTTCAGAAAAATTGAAGGGCACCCGAGCTTTTTGTAGGGAACCTAGGCTTTTTTTAGGTCACTCGGGCTTTTTGTAAGTCACCCAGGTTTTTTGTAACCGTCCTTATTCCTTTGGACTTTATGTTTTCCACACCTTTGGATTTTTTGTCTCCTTAATTCCTTCGGACAAAAAGTCCGAAGGAATTGAATACTTTGTAAATTGTCCCTTTGAAATTCTCTCGGACTTCTCCCAAGTCCTTTGAAAATTCTTTTCCCATGGACAAAAAGTCCGAGGAAATTGTCCATCTCTTAGCCCGACAAAATTTTGAGAAGACAACACTTTGGAAAGAAAACACTTGGGAAAGAGAATAGTCGTTGTAAGTCTGAAAAACAAACCCGTATTCCGTAGGTGTCCAAAAGAAAACACTCGCCTTCATGCATAAGCAAACCTACAGGCTTGTAGGTTAACCTTAAGGTTGGTTGTAGGTGGACATTACCAAATCTAAAAACGAGAATGCCCCTTCGAATCTTTTGAATGACCAAAACTTTACCTAGCTATAGGCTCTTTCCTTGGCTGATACCTTGCTGTAGATGGCTCCTTGGGTGGCTGTAGGTGGACATTGCCAAATATGAAAACGAGAACGCCCCTTCAAATCCTTTGAATGACCAAAACTTTACCTGGTTGTAGGCTCTTTCCTTGGCTTATACCTGGCTGTAGATGGCTCCTTGAGTCGTTGTAGGTATGCATTTAGGCTTGATTGAAGTTTGCAAAACCTTTTCCTTTTCATTATTCAGTACCCAAAACTGATTCACAAGACAAACTGGCACAATATGCAGAGTTTCGAATAGTAGGGATGACAATTTGACCTATGGGGCAAAATTGTCAACAGTTCGTAAATATTTATTATTGGAAAACTATAAAGGTCACGATCCGACATCAGAGATGAATTGCATATGCATTAAACACAAACCATCGAAGATGCAATGCTAAGCAAAGAATGTGGTATCAACAAAAAAACTATGATTCATTCATCCCAAATGAGAAAAATATAAGGCCAATTACCCTTGTTTAACTGGTTTTGTGAAAGGCCCCAGAAAGACCCTACTAGACTAATTATAGGCAAAAGTTGTAGAACAACCCTAACAAAAGAAAATAAAATAAAACAACCAAAAATTGGAAGAAATTATACTCTCTTAAAGCCAAGCACCAGGGTGGAAATGATGATGCAGAAGACAGTGATAATCTGAGTTCGAATACTTTCGATTCTGATAGAGATCAACTTACTTGGGAGAAGTTCGACTAAGAAGTAGCCAGAGTTGTTCATCCCTAAACCCTGATAATTCAAGGGAACATCAATAAAAATAGAGTAATGGTTCTTGATTCTGGAAATACTCACAATTGTATGGAGACAAGGTCAGCCAGGACACTGGGCTTGTTTGTATATCCTACAAAGAATATTGACGTCACAGTTGTCGATGGTCCCACCAAAACTTGTTAAGGGAAATGTTATAATATAAAATTGATTATGTAGGATTATAAACTTTAAAACATTCTGCATCTTGCTCTAATTGGAGTTGATAAAGTTTTGGGTGTTGATTAGTTACAAAACTTACATACATTTTCAATGAATCCCCAAGGTCATTTCATATGTTTTAATGAAGAGGGCAGCAATACACAAGGGATTTACACCCCTGCCAACCAAGCTGGTACCATTCCATAGAATCGAGAAGGTGATTCAAGAAAGGGCTCCTACATTTTTGGCTCGATGTTATACTATTGAAGGAGCTGTGATGCAGGAGCGTCTCTGGATCTGCAAGTAATCTTGCATTTGGGTGCATTTCACAACTCATCATTCATGATTTTTGCTATCCAATCGTTTTGCAGCTTTTGGTGAATATTTGCAAGCTTAAGTTGGTGATAAAGGACTTTTGCACCTTTTAAGGCAGTTTGCACATTTTGCTGCTAAAGTTGTGTTGTGCAACAGTGTGAAATACATGGGACATTGCCAGGATGGCCTTATTCCGCCACTTTGATTTCATGCAAATATTCACCTTTCTGAGTTAAGTTCACACCTTTTGAGTTTCACAATGCGATTCCTCACATCCTTGCAACTTGGTGTTTCATACAATTTCTTCAAACACAAGACTCCTTAGGTTGAGTTTGCAACTTGGTGTTTCATATATTTTTTTTTTATGAATGTATATCATGACTGTTATGGTCTAACTACCTACTTTGTTGTGAGGTGGATGCTGGGGAACTCATCTCTCGGATTGTGACGGAGGGAGAGCATCATCGGAGAGAGTGATGTAGATCGAGATGTTGGAGGACAACAGAGAAACCGATGGGTACCCTGCACACACCACAGATAGCTAGCACATGTTAAATGCATAATTGAATGGTTAGCAAAGTGTGTTTAATATCGTTTGCATTAGATAGTCTTTTATTCTTGGCTTGCTAGCATGATTTAATGGTTCTATGAAATTTGTCTTGCATGACTTGCGAATATGTCTATTAAAGAATGTTAGTAGCATGTTTCGCTTAATTAGACTAAATTGGAGTTGTTGATTAATGACGTATCATTAAACCACTAAAGCATCTGAAGATGCTAATTTAATTAGTAAATTTTCTACTTATTGAAATTTCAAAATTAGAATAAAAGAAATGAAATATAATAAATTTCAATTAAGTGAAAAAAACAAGGAAAAGAGGAAAGATCGAAAGAATAGAAAAGAAAATAAATTTCCATAAAAGAAATAAAAAGATATAAAAACTAAAAAAAGAATAATTCATAAAAATAATAAAATAAATAAAAATAAAAATAAATAAAAAAGAATCTTTAAAGCAAAAGGAAGGCCTAATTTTATGTAGTTGGAAAATTTTAAGAAAAAAGAAGAGGACATTAACAAGTATTTGAAAATGAGAAAGGGGTAGCTAAAGAAAGGCGTGGAATAGAGGAGAGAGAAGGGAGCATGGAAGGGATCTTTCAGCATGCCAGGTAGGCGATGTCTTGAATTCTATTAAGATATATATATATATATATATATATATATATATATATAAAACTGGGTAATTTGTTATCTTTTAGCTGCTGGAAATTGTAGAGCACCATGTAAAAAAAATTATGAGTCAGAATCTTAGGATAGTAGCCACGGAAGTTATCATTCTTTCATTTGGACTAAATTCAAGACTTTACTATGATGTCTAAACCTTCATCTTGTTACCTCTTTGGGCCCTATCTGAGGAACACGACTACTAAGAGTGGGGACCGATGGAGGGGGCTACTGATCCAATTCTTAAAATGCAGGTGGCCCCATGAGAGATTAAATGCCAACAACTGCAAATTTTAGAATCTTTTGCTGAAATGTAGGAGCAGCTACTTTTTAGAAACAAAAATTTTGGCCAGTGGTAGGAGTTGGGAAGCAAGAAGTTTACAGGAGCTGCAGACAGTTTTAAGAGAGTTTTTGAAAAACAGCAGCATAATTGTGGTCTATTTCTTGTAATTATATTTTTTAATATCTATTTTACCTAGTTTGGTAATAAAAATCCTAAGAACATGCAGCAGAGCCAAAAAAAAATCAGTCTCCTTGAGACCACATAACAGCAAAACAAAACAAAAAAAACTCTTTAAGGCTTCTCCAAAAATCCTTCTCACAGTAGCCAAGTAATAAATCTCCATTTTTTACGGCATTCTATTAAATTTCATGCAAGCGAAACCAAAATCAACAGCATTTGAAACCTCCACTACAAACACAATTTGAGACAACATTTTACTAAAGTGATAAAAGCAGAAAGAAAAACACATCAAACAATTCCATACATTTAAGAGAATATTCATAGAAAAAAATGGAAAGAGGAAATGATTTTTATTTCACCCTAATTGCCTTATCAAATATCTTACCAGTGCAATAGTTACACACCTATGATTTATTAAAAACAAATACTTAAGTCTCCTAGGCGGTCATTAAATGCATAAGTGATGCTCATGCCCTGCTACATGAGCTACCTGGCACGGTTTTCTGCATTGAGATAGCTTCCCTATATCTTCCCTTCAAAATTCAGAACTCTTAAGGCCTCTTCTTTGTTTCCGTGATAAAATGTATTGTGCAGCAGAAGAGGTGGGCAGTTGCATTAAACTTAATAAACAAGGGAGCATGGTTTTTATTTTAATTTATTAAAACTGATGTGTGTTGAGTTGACATTCACCAATGATAAGCTGGACAAGAGGACATGGACATTAATCTTTGGGGCATGTTGTGGAAGCACAGTGTTTATCCCTTCTTTCTACAATTGCTGCATATGGTCCTTCGTTGGCTTAACAATGACTACTTATACAACCTGGTATTTGACCACTGCTTCCATCCTCCATGGGCAGGTAATACTAACACTAGCACTAACATGCCTCCACTTCCACCCTCTCTTATGTTTGTTTATTTATTATTTATTTTATTGACAGGTGGAAGGCGTAATGCATTTGGCTCCATCTAAGTTGGTGCTCTACCTTACCAGAGCTACAAGTGTTCTCTACACCTTTGGTGGCCACCCTGTTACAGTGTAAGTGTAAAAGTTTTTATTCTAGAGTTTGGGTAAATGATGTGGAGGGTAGAGCAGAGAAATAATGCACACCATGTAGAAGCCGCGGAGATATAAAAGAGTGTAACTTGCAACAACCATGTATATTTTCACGCTCACTCTGCCTTCCACGTATGCCATGCACTGGGCCGTCGAAGACATGCTCTTATATCACACCAATGCTTTGTCCCTACTTCCATGCTTCCCTTTCAGGATTTTGCTGTCATTCTTATGCTAATGCATCAGGTATTCCCGCAACTCTGGCACTAGGCACAGCAACTTCAGATCAAAATCTAAAATCATAAAAAGTGGCTTGAATTGAAGAATTCAATGGCAAAAACACTGCAAAAAATAATAGCTGATGAAAACCTAAGAAAGAACAATTCCATGAAGATATGCTCCCATCCAAGTTTTAATCTTCCCTAAAAAAATTTAACACCAAAAGGAAACAGACAAATAAGAGCAGCAGGAATCTAACATACATACATGCACGCCGCTATTCGACAAATAATTAAAAACTAGCAGTTGCTCCAAAGGTGCAAGTTACGCCAGAAGAAATGTATATTTGATTTTCGTGATTGTCTTTGATAATTGTTTACCAACTCTCCCTGCTACTTGGGAACAATCGCCCATCACACAACATTTATATTGTAGCACGAGCAATGCCCCCTTATACATCTATGTTGCATGCACTTTACAAAAGCTTTGGTACTCACTTTAACCGCAACGAAAGCAACAAGATAAACTCTATAACCTCAATGTATTTCTCCCACATCAATGTTATTGCATTGTTGATTATATCCAAACATCGGACATCGAGTCTTTATGTAATCGGATAGAAAATAGTCAATAATAGATGCTACCACCATGCAAGCTACAAACAACTGCCCTAAAGTCGGGGCATGTGTATAATATGGGCCCTAAGGGGTACGATATCACACCTTGATCGAAACTAAGGGAGTTATTGTTTTGACATAGAGATTGGACAAAGACACTATCTCTTTCCATGAAGAATACAAGCCATTGTAGACTAAAGGATTGCATGGCGATTCAGATCCTAATCAATCCACCCCTACAATTACTTTACACGAACTTATTTTGACATTCAAATACATTATTACAGATCATAAAAGCGGTGAAATATTTCAAGTTGAGTTAGGCGATGATGGTGAGAAGCAATGGAAAGTTATTGCAATCTAAGGAAAGGTGAAATATTTCAAGGTGAGTTAAGCAATGATGGTGAGAAGTAAAGAAAAGTTATTGCAATCTAAGGAAAGGCAAGCGACGACAGAAAATCTCACGAGAGACACATTAATGATGATGACTGCAACTCTACCACCACCAGTCACACCAAATTTTGTATTTCTCCTTTTTTATTATAATTTTATATATTACAACATTATAATAAAATATAATAAAAATTTATATTACTATTATATATTAAAATATATTATATGATGTATTTTAATATATTATCTATTATATTACATTTTAATATATATATATATATATATATATATATATATATATATATATTATATTATATTATATTTTAATAAATACAAAATTAACAAATCAAATTCCTTTCCATGTAGGGTTAAGTGGGGTGGACAAAAGAAATACAAGACACCTATAGTTCAAATGATGTTCCTTTAAGTAGGGCGTTACACACTTGTCATTAAAAAGATGCCAGGCTCGACAAGTAGCTTCAAAGGAAATAGTTTTCATAATTTTGGGCATCAAAGCTTTGTTTCATTGTTTTACCAGTGGGAAAAAGTCAAGAGTTTGTATAGACGGCATATAAACTGCAATTATGGTAATACATCCATCCACTTTGTTCACCCAAGTCTGTGTGATGCAAAATCTACAATACCATTCAATGATCTATTGCAAAATTGAAGGGACTTTATTCTAATATTTACTCTTCCATGAAGTTCAAATTTGGTATGTGTGTGTTTCTCCTCTTCCAAGAAATCTGAATCCTAAGCTATCAAACACTATATTTCAATATTGGATTTAAAGCTTATTCGTTTTACTAAAATATTGTAAATAGCAAAGGTGCTTATTAGTGTATCAAGCTAGACTTACTACCATATATCAAATCACCCAAATGGCAAGAATGTAGAGTTTTGGCCAAAAAAAACTATAGCAAAGAATATCCAAACAAATTCAATATTAATTAGAGTATTTTGATACTAAAACGTATACAAATTTACCAGCTTTCATGGAGCAAATGGTAAAGAGAATCAACCACAACTGATCCTTGAAAAGGAGGATGCTCTTCCAGAGGAGCCAAATATGATTTAGCCAGTAGATTTATGGGTGTTGCATCTGACCTTCCAAGGATAAAAGGCTTGGGGTTTTGTATAAACTATTATCTCTAGAATCCATTGAATCCCTATCCATTTTTTATGTCTTGCTCTACTTTGTCTTCGTGGACAAGATAATCAAAGAACCTATGGTGATCCTCTTTGCATCCCCTGCATCACTACAACCAACTTGCCTCTACAAAATCTACAAATGTGCGAACTTTAAAGTGATTGCATTCTATCAGAAAGAGTGCAACTTCCACTTCATCCACGCTCATTTGTAGAGGTAGTGTTCCTGAAATAACTCTACTCAATTAGAAATATACAATGTTCCACGAGGACACATCCCCCCTAAAAACCAAGCGTTTCTGGGACAAGGACGTCCCCAAGATGCGAGGATGTCAGGGGGACGTCCCCCAGCCGCTCTGCCACGCTTCGTCGCCATTCCCAGGACGTTTCCCTCTGAGAGGGGACGTCTCTGGGACCTCCCTTCAAAAGGGGGACGTCTTGGGGACTCTGGGACGTCCAGGGGACGTCCAGAAGTCCCCCATCCCCTCAGGAAATGCCCAGGCGTCCCCCACACTGGTGGATGCCAAAAAGTGATTTTTTTTTCATTTTTTAAAAGATTTTTGGATTTTTGTGTTTTCTAACCTAAGACCCATCCCCACCCCCCAAGGCCTCCATGTAGAGGAACAAGCTTACCTCTAAAAGGGCAAAGAAGCTTGTGGTTGTATATAGTGCCTTGCGTCTCATTGACTGCAACATACTTGCATACAAAGAGAGTCCAACAACGAGATGGAGTGTAGAGCCAGAGGAGCCAGCACAGATTGATGATGATGCTACATAGACATTGCTGGTTGGTATTAGCTTGGAGGAGCTTGAGAGTGTGGAGTCCAACAGTTCTAGTGATGCAGAGTTTGACATTGGGGATGATTAGCCATTGACTCATTGAGTCATTTGTATTTAGTATTTAGTATTTCGCTATTTTTTTGTTTTGTTTTTTAACATTGTTGATACTTGATTGTAATCATGACTCATCATTATGAAATTTCGAAAATTCATTTTTCAATCATCAATGTTTATTGTTTAGTGTTCAATGTTCATTGGTTCAATGGATCAAATTTGAAACTTAAAATGATTAAATCACAATGTTAAATTGTTGATGTTCAATGCAATATACTTATTCCTTATACATCTTTTTATAACTATTTTTTCAAGTACTATATGTATTTCAGCACCGCTCCCCCGCTGCCTTCCCCCCATCCCCCCGTCAGGAAACGCCATGGAACTATGGAAATATATACAATATCATAAATTTATTAGCAACTAATGTCTTTTCAGTACTTTCAGCTCTCTTGTTGGCCTTCACGTTGCTTTACACCAAAGGGAGATCACAGTGGTAGGAGGTAGCGGCCTCTTCCACAATGCCCAGGGCCATGCTCTCATACGATCATACCAAAAGAAATTATTTACTGATGTCTGGTCTATTCAAGACCATTGGCTCATTGGGAAGATATAGACAAAGGCAGTGGAGCTGACAAAGGCGGTGGCCGAAACCAAGGGCGGCCCAAAGATCCGCATCTCCATTGTCCGTTAGTCACTTGGCTTGCCACATATGCCCACCAATCTGTAATCTCAGATAATACCTCCCAAAACGTAGTATCACCTATTTTATAGCTTTTCAAGTAGATGTGAGACAAATCTTTGGGGTTGGCACCCCATAAAAACGCCTTCGGCATAATAATAATAATAATAATAATTATAATAATAACCTAGCAAATAAAGCAATTTAAAAGCTTAATCCAATTCGTTCAACCCCTCAACAATCTTTGAAAATTGTCTACATATTCCTTTTTTGTAAAATGGTTAAGTCCCTATTCGAGAGTGACTAGTTGGGATTGGGGATGGTTGTTTGCTTGCTTTGCTTAATTTTGTCTCTTCCTTTCATTATTTATTTACTATCAATTGCCCCAAAAGTGCAAGTTACGTTGGAAGGGAAGTAATTCTCTATTTTTGTTAAAGCAGGGTTTTGTAAATCGAAATTGTGTAAATCGCCAAGGATACCTCACCCAAAACCCAATACCATTGACCCCATCTCACCTTTTGCGCACAAAGCATTAAACAACAATAATCTTGTATTTCTAGTGGAGGTGACAGTGGAAAATGAAGTGGTGTTCCTTCATATGGTGTGACAATGTACTATGCGAGGAAGATACATTCATTTCATGGTAAGATTGAGTAAAGGGAAAGTGATGAGGAAGGGCAACGCCATAAAGAACATGAAGGTGGTGAAAAATTATAAGGTACATTAGGCAGTGATGGTGACAAGCAATTATAGCGTATTTCAAGTGATGAGATTGAAGAAGCCCAGGACAATACATGTGCAAAGTTTAGTGACATGTCACATCTCTCAATACAATCCACATTTCCACTAAATTGTTTCAGTTACCTGATACATGATTGAAACAAGTGTCATCTCAATGAAAACAGATGTGAGATATCCAATGGCTCCTCTAAAAATGTAGAGAATGCACCACGTGTCAATTTAGACGAGCCCAAAACTAATTAAACCCAAAAAAATGACTTTTTTAACCATATAAAACCAAATTAAACAACTTTAAAACCAATTAGACGAAAAATGGAAAGGCTTCCTCAATGAAAGATACCTCTATATAATCTAATCAACCAATGCATGATCCCATATGCAAATAGGCATGGATACAAATATTTAGAACAATTTGATTTTTTATTCTTTCTCGACCTTGAATGAAACTTACAAAAAGACTTTGGATAGTGCCACAATCTACTTTACACAACGATGTGTTGTAGTACTTCAACAAGTCTATGTGTGAGATAACTAGCATCTGTTTTTCGTATAGAAGTATCCACAACTCCTTTATGAGCACCATAACAGGAAAAACCTGACCTCGGCATGTTCCCATAATTCTAATTCAAACAGGGGGACCTGGGAATCCCAAATAGTAGATAGGGCCTGACCTCGGCATGCTAACCAAATATATATATAGGGCCCTAGGAATCCCAGATAATAGATAGGGCCAGATGGATATATAGGGCCGATTCAGGGTATATCTAGCATGGTGGGTGCCTATCTATATCTAGGGCACCCCACCCCAACTATGTCTAGGGGCTAAAGGCCACTATCTCTATCTATGGGGTCCCTATATATATATAGGTTGCACCTATATACCTATAGATATATCCTAGAATAGATTCTATAGATGGGGCCCCTCGATCTTTATCTAACTCTATATAGCCATTTCCAAGCTTTTTCTATTATCATTCACAATAACACTAGAGTATCCATTGTATTTGGAATAGTACTGCTCATTTGTCTTTATTTGATGAATGGAGGAAAGCCAACACTGCCACGAAGACCACCAGTGCTACCAATTTTTGGTAGTTTGTTTGGACCTGGGTTTGGATTCCCACCAATCTCTACATACTCTCTCCAAGCGCTATGGCAGTTTGATGTATCTCAAATTAAGCACCGCCCCAACTGTTATAAATTCCTTTGTGGAGGTTGCAACTAGTTAGTGCAATCACAAGAGTAGAAGACTAATTAAGGTCTCCTTTTATCTCTGTGTTGCAGGTCAAACATTCACTCATGGACACACTTTCAGCACTTACTCATAGACACACTTTCAGCACTTACTCAGACTTGATCCACTTAACACATCTTTATTGCATTCAAATTAAAACATCGCAGCAGAATAAATTCATTCTCAAACACACACATGCCTCTACAAGCTTATTACATTACATGAAAGAGTTTTAAACTCTCATATAGTTCCTCTTAAATTGATACAACTCTTTGTTATGCTCCTAGAGAGTTCTGCTCCTTCACAGCTCATCCTCTCTCTCCCGAAAACTTTCTTTCTCTCTAAAATCTCATATCCCCTTGTCATCCCAAGCTTCATGGAGTGTCTCTTCAACTTCCCTGACATTCCACCAAACATCCAAGATTTAGGCAACGTTCAATTTTCAAGATCAACACCTAACTGTCAATAATTGTCAAGTGATGTTTCAAGGCAAATGATAGTTACAAAAACCATCATAACTTTACCGCAGTTTATCAAATTGCCCTGAAATTTGAAACACAACTTGTACACTAAATTTTTTATTACCTCACTAAATTTGGCAATCCAATTATTACAGCAGCAAGAGAATCATCTTGCCAAGTGTCACAAAGTAGATAACGTACTCAGGGGACATTTTTAGGTCGAATGACAACTAGAAAAACTATCATAACTTACTGCAATTTATCCAATTAACCTGAAATTGGAAACACAACTTTTACACTACATTTTCTATCACCGCACAAAGAGAACCATATTGCCAAGTGTTGCAGACTAGACAGAGGACACAGTCTGACATAAACAAATGGTACATTACCGCAGTAACTTCGAATGCTATAAAATTTGGCATGTATGTTGCATGTGTCATGCAATACCATCTCACCAAATTTCATCATCCAATTCTTAACACAGGTGAAGATCCATCATGTAAAGTGTCGCAGACACACCCTAAAATAAATAGTCAGTACATTTCCATGGTAACTCCAAATAGTCTGAAACTTGATATAGATGTAAGTGTTAGCTGATATGACCTCACCAAATTTCATCATCTAATTCTTAATGTAGTTGAAGAACCATTTCCAACAAATGTCTGCGACTTCACAGTCTACACAGATTAACAGAATAGACAAAAGATCTCCACACTTTTTATGCAACAAAGAAATGTTTTTGCAACATCAATCCAAGAAGTTAACAAGCTCACACCAACAAGGCCACAACCCAAAAACTCAAATAAACACACCACACTCTATTTTTGGTTGATGCAAGATTGCATAAACCCTTGGATACTCCTGCATCACTTCCATAATGAAGACTTATGATTCAAATTTTTGTAATAGACTGTGTACTTTGAAATTCTTAAAATAAAGTTTACTCAGCCTTTAAAACTAAAAAACCTAAACTACTTATGATGGTAATATTGATGACATTTATGTTTTTGGTGGACCCATCTATATAGTGCTATATAATGTCCACTTTTCCAAACTAAGCTAAACAGGGAACCCCTAAATCTATTTAATTTATTGTAGACTTAAAGAGGGGCAAATTCAAGGGAAATAAATTAGTAATAAAATTTTAAGTGTTCACAAGAGTACTTTTAAGTCATAACTTAAAATAGGGACATCTAAAGGGTACTATTAATTAAAGAGGGCCAAAAGATCCCAAGTGAAAAATTGGAATTAAAAGTAATTATTAATTACTTTATGGAGCAAAGAGAAAATTAGAATAAAAAATAATTTTAAATTGTTTTTAGAGTTTTGTGTGGAAAAGTAATTATAAGAAAGAAGAAAAAGAGGAAAATGACATCTATTATTATCATCACTTTCAAAATTTATTGGAGAGCTTGAAGCTACCATACTTTTTCACAGAGGACGAAAACCCTCGATTAGAATCAGGTTGAGGATGAAAAACCTCACACCCAAGTGGTGATTCCACCCGAGAATCACTTAGTTGCAACCAGTTTTAGTGAAGATCAAGTTTGGAGACTATTTCAGCAAGGGCATTGCATTCTAGGCAAGACGTACCACTTCCTAGGATAGTTTGTAGACATTGTGGAGCTTGTTGTACCTTTCTAGGGTTGTCGTACAACCTATTGTACCTACAAAACAGTGGCATCATTTTTGGAAGTCATTAATTATAGTTGTGCAAGGTTTTTAGGTGACTTCGTGGTAGTTAAGGACCTGATCGCTAGAATTGCAATAGTGACGTCAACCTTTGTGAACCTTTGCTTCTTTTACTCACCATTTTTGAGGACTATTGCATGCTCCATAAGTATATGGTACCATTTATGAGTTTTATGAGCTACGGTTTCACCAAAGATTTGAGTTTTAAGCATATTTCAGGTTATAACCATTAGGGTTGTTATTTATCATTGATAGACATATTTTCATTAGGGTTTGGACCAAGCGATTGAACCCAGTAGTGGGTATTCATATTTTTTATTGCATGTAATGTTTTATGCTCAATTGAATGATCAATCTACTATAATAAATAAATAAAAATCAGAATGCAGGGTTTCAATATTTATTTATCGAGTTTTCAATCGAGTGGTTTATTTCAGTGATACCATAGCGTGTTACCTACCAACTTGTGGGAATGAATTATTTTGCAGCTTCGTCCTCATGCAAGTTAGTGATAGAGAAATCAAATATTGAGAAAGAGAAAAGAAAAAGAATTTAGAACAATCAAACCCATAATCACTTGCAGGGAAAGACAAGGAAGCTATGGGTAACAATAATAGGGATTTAGATGAGGCCCATTTTGAGAGGTTTGTGCAAGGCTAGGAACAATTGGCTGATATGATTGCCCAACTAGTCCAAACTATGAATAACATACAAAGGCTTCACAATGGTGAAGGCAGTTCTTCAGGGGCTAATAATAATCAGCCCATTTAGAGGACAATCATAGGCTCTACTGCTAGGCCTTTCCAACATACCTTTGTTTGTAGGGAAGATGCAGTGCCATAAGTGGAATTACAACCACCAATAGGTGATGAGATTGCAGTCGGTTAAAGGGAGTATAGGGCCCTACTAGATGAAATTAGGGAGGCTATCTCTCTCACTAATTTCATGACTTTAAAGAAAAATAAGGGTGGTCAAAGAGCTGACACAAGGCCACCAACAAATCAGAGGGACCTCCAACAAGCAATAGGGAAGATTACTCTTTCAACTTATGATGGCTCCGGTAAGTGTTCAACACGTTCTTGGATTTAGAAATTGGACACTTTATCATTGAGGCCTATGTCGGAAGAGGAAGCCATCAAATTCACCACCCTCCATCTAGGTGTAGCACATGAATGATGGTACCATGAGTTGATAACCCAGGGGCAAAATCACATCCACTCATACGTGGAATTCAGTACCAAGTTGATAGAAAGATTTGACAGAGTTGATCCGAAAATTCATTTCTGTGAGTTAGTTCAACTCAAAAAAACCAATTCAGTAGATGACTTTGTTGCTGATTTTCAGAAGCTTTTAGTTATGGTGCATGATGTGACTAAAAGGAGGCTCGTGGTTTTGTTCATAGAGGGTCTTAGTAAAGGCTTTCAGCGCTACATCACTACAAGAAGCCATTAAAAAGGCTTTGAACCTTGAAACTGCAGCTCCAAGAGGCAAATTCCAGCCTATAGGGCAGCAAAAAACATTTTTGTATGGGCAGCCAAGGACAAATAATTATGGACAGCCAAAAACCACTACTTTTGGGAAGCAAAATAAGCAGGGGCAGCAAGTTAATTCTCAGCCCAAGGTGTTGCCAAAATTCAGCAAAGAGGTGGAAACTAGAAATGAACTTCGAAGAAACAAGCTTTGATTCACATGTAAGGATCCTTCGGAAACAAGTCACAGGTGTCTTCCAAAAGGCCAAGTACACTACATTAAGGTGATTT
This sequence comes from Torreya grandis, assembly GCA_037957365.1. Lineage (NCBI taxonomy): Eukaryota > Viridiplantae > Streptophyta > Pinopsida > Cupressales > Taxaceae > Torreya > Torreya grandis. Next base: position 2,476,316 of record JARHVA010001624.1, read on the forward strand.
CTGATGATGAGGTAGAGGAGACAGAACTAGAAGTAAGAGTGGAAGAACAAGACCCTGAAGCTGAAATTGAAGTAGATGAAAGGATCATAGATGGTACTCTTGCTACTCTTTCAAGAGCACCTGGATACCATCCTTGTAGGATACGTGGAGTGCTTAAAGGGCACAAAGCTACGGTCTTAGTTGATAGTGGGGCAACCCACAACATTGATGAGGAGTTAGTGGCCCAAAGAGGGCTGAAAATGGAGAACTTTAAAGGATTTAATGTTACAATTGCACATGGCCATTCAATTCCTTGCACAAAGAGAGTCGAGCTTAGACATCACCCTCGGTAAGTAAAAAGTATGTGATGATTTTTATGTGGTGAATATAGGTGAGACAAATTTAGTCTTGGGTGTGCAATGGTTACATTCCCTTGGGGAATTTACACATAACTATAAGTCTATAGAGTTGAAGTTCCAGGTTGATCGGAAAGAGGTTGTACTGCAAAGTATGGCCAATGGGGCTCCAAGTATAGTTTTAGCAAAGAGCATGGAAAGATTCTTTCGGAAAGGCCAAATAGCTTGGGCAGCGCATTGCTCGGTAAGTAATACATCACCTATGGATAAGAAGTCCTACCATCCAGACATTCAGGTAATTCTTAACAAGCATGCAAAAGTTTTTAGTGATTTACCAGTAGGGCTGCCATCCGATAGGGGATTTCAGCATGTGATAGAGCTGGAACCGGGGTCAAAACCAGTCATGATTACCCCCTACCATCACCCTAGAGCCTTCAAGAAAGAAATGAGAAGGCCATTAAAAAGTTGCTGAAAATGGGACACATTAGGCCAAGTTTTAGACCATTTGCTTCTTCAGTTGTCTTAGTGAAGAAGAAAGATGGAACCATGAGAATGTGCATTGATTACCATGCACTAAATATGAAGACTATCAAAAACAAGTATCCTATTCCCAGGATTGATGAGCTTATAGATGAATTACATGGTGTCGCATATTTTTCAAAAATTGAATTGAGATCAGGTTACCATCAAATCAAGGTAAGAGATAAAGGTGTGCAAAAAATCGTTTTCCGTTGTCACTTTGGGCACTTTGAATTCTTGGGCATGCCCTTCAGTTTAACTAATGCTCCCGCCACATTTCAGTCATGCATGAACCATATTTTTAGAGAGCACTTAAGAAAATTTGTTTTAGTGTTTTTTGATGACATCTTGGTATATAGTAAGACCTTGGAGTAGCACTTAAAACACCTTGATATAGTGCTGGAAATTTTGGAACGGCAAACTCTTTTTGCAAAAGAGTCCAAATGTGAGTTTGGAATGAACAAAATTTTATATTTGGGGCTTGTCATCAGTGCCCAAGGAGTACAGGTGGATCATAAAAAGATCCAAGCTATACTAGATTGACCTCCTCCTACTTCCATGACACTGCTAAGAGGATTTCTAGGCCTTTGCAACTATTATAGAAGGTTTGTTAAAGGGTTTTCACATCTGGTTGTTCCAGTGACAGATTTGACAAAGAAAGGAGCTTTCAATTGGTCTGAAACAGCCCAATCAGCCTTTGACAAACTAAAAGAGGTAATGAGTTCTTGTCCCGTCCTTGTTATTTTAGACTTTTCTATTCCTTTTGTGCTTGAATGTTTTGCATCAAGGGAAGGAATAAGTGCTGTCCTTGTGCAAAAAGGACATCTGATTGCTTTTTAGAGCCAAAAATTGAAAGATCCAGAGCATGGGTTCTCTATTTATGATAAGGAGATGCTATCAATCATGCATGCACTAGCAAAGTTCAGACAATATCTTGTTTGTGGCAAATTTGTGGTCAAAACAAATCACAACAGCTTGAAGTTCTTCCTTAGCCAAAAGGACTTGAATGATAGGCAGAAAAAGTGGGTAAGTAAACTTCAAGCATATGATTAAGATATTGAATATGTGAAGGGCAAGAATAATGTAGTCGTTGATGCACTCTCAAGGAAACCATTTTTGTGTGGTATGTTTGAAATTATGTGACAAGACAACAATCAACATGGGTTAAATGATTATACATGGGGGAGTATTGCTACAATACCACTTATCACATGTTTATTGGTATGACTCCTTTCAAAGCTTTATATGGATATGATGCTTCATCTTTTATAGATTTGGTTATTAGTGATAGCTAAATGCTAGGGGCTCGATATTTGGTAGTACAGAACCAAGAAGTTTTAGAAATACTCAAGGAGAACCTCCAACATGCACAAAACCAACAAAAGTTTTGTGTAGATCATAGTTCCACAGAGTTCCCTGACGGAGGGATGCAAGGATGGGTTTCCGGAATGGGGGGACGGGGGGCCTAAGTTTGGGGATGGCGGGGGGACGATGGCGGGGGGCGGTGAGGGAGTGGTGCAAATACATATAGTACTTGAAAAAATAGTTATAAAAAGATGTATAAGGAATAAGTATATTGCATTGAACATCAACAATTTAACATTGTGATTTAATCATTTAAGTATATTGCTTGCTACCTCTACTTTCAGCTCTCTATTTCACTCAATGAAGTTTTTGTGTGATTTAGAATGAGAGGGAGAGGGATTTTTATAAGCTTTTTGGAAGGCCTTGGGGGTTGGGGGTAGGACCCACTAGCAATTAGGGTTAGGGTAGATGGCTCAAAAACAAAAAAAAATTAAAATAAAAAATGCACTTTATGGCATCCACCTGCGTGGGGGATGCCTAGGCATTTCCTAGGGGGTCAGAGGACTTCTAGACGTCCCAGAGTCCCCAAGACATCCCCTCTCAGAGGGAAACATCTCGAGGACGGCGGAGGTTCGTGGTGGAAGTGGTGGGATGGCTAGGGGACGTCCCCCTAATGTCCCCACATCTCAGGGACATCCCCGTCTTAGAAATGCAGGGTTTTTTTTTTGGGGGGGCGCGTCTTTGTGGAACACTGGTGCAGATCAACACCGTGTAGAGAGGTCTTTTGAGGTTGGTGACTTGGTTTGCTTGAGGTTACAACTCTACGAGCAGTTTTCCCTTAAGAAAAGTGGAGTTGAAAGGCTCAAACCATGCTTTTTATGGGCCATACAGAGTTATACAGAGGATTGGAGAGGTTGCATATGAGCTTGAGTTGCCGGAGCATAGTAAAATTCATAATGTGTGCCATGTGTCATGCCTCAAAAGGGCCTTAGGCCAACATATTACTCATTCCATTGAGTTGCCTCCTTTGAATGATGAAGGCAAGCTTGTGTTGGTCCCTAAGGCTATTATCAGTTACAAAGAAAAGAAGTTGAGGAACAAAGTTATCACAGAGTATTTGGTACGTTGGAAGGACCTCCCAGTAGAAGATGCTACATGAGAAGGAGAAGAGATACTTGAGCACCCAAATTTGCAATTGCTTGAAGACAAGCAATTCCGAGAAGGGCGAACTGTAATGTCCCATTTTTCGAACTAAGCTAAACAGGGAACCCCTAAGTCTATTTAATTTCCCGTAGACTGAAAGAGTGCCAAATTCAAAGGAAATAAATTAGTAATAATTCTTTAAGTGTTTCCAAGGGTACTTTTAAGTCATAACTTTAAAAAAATATATCTAAAGGGTATTATTAATTAAAGAGGGCCAAAAGAGTATTAATAATAAGCCTAATTGAAAAATTGGAATTACAAGTAATTATTAATTACTTTATGGAACAAAGTAAAAATTAGAATAAAAATTAATTTTAAATTGCTTTTAGGGTTTTGTGTAGAAAAGTAGATATAAGAAAAGTGAAAAAGAGGAAAAGGACATCTATTATTATCATTTGATAAACAAAGTTATCACAGAGTATCTGGTATGTTGGAAGGACCTCCCAGTAGAAAAGTAATTTTAAATTGCTTTTAGGGTTTTGTGTGGAAAAGTAGATATAAGAAAAGTGAAAAAGAGGAAAAGGACATCTATTATTATCATTTGAGAAACAAAGTTATCACAGAGTATCTGGTACGTTGGAAGGACCTCCCAGTAGAAAATGCTACATGAGAAGGAGAAGAGATACTTGAGCACCCAAATTTGCAATTGCTTGAAGACAAGCAATTCCGAGAAGGGCGAACTGTAATGTCCCATTTTCCGAACTAAGCTAAACAAGGAACCCCTAAGTCTATTTAATTTCCCGTAGACTGAAAGAGGGCCAAATTCAAAGGAAATAAATTAGTAATAATTCTTTAAGTGTTTCCAAAGGTACTTTTAAGTCATTACTTAAAAAAAAGATATCTAAAGGGTATTATTAATTAAAGAGGGCCAAAAGAGTATTAATAATAAGCCTAATTGAAAAATTGGAATTACAAGTAATTATTAATTACTTTATGGAACAAAGCAAAAATTAGAATAAAGAGTAATTTTAAATTGATTTTAGGGTTTTGTGTGGAAAAGTAGATATAAGAAAGGTGAAAAAGAGGAAAATGACATCTATTATTATCATTCAACTTTCAGAATTTATTGGAAAGCTTGAAGCTACCATACTTTTCCACAAATGACGAAAACCCTCGATTGGAATTGGGTTGAGGACGAAAACCTTCACACCCAAGTGGTGATTCCACCCAAGAAACAAATATTTGCAACCAGTTTCAGTGAAGATCAGGTTTGGAAACTATTTCAACAAGGGCATTACATTCTAGGCAGGGCGTACCACTTCCTGGTACAATTTGTAGACATTGTGGGGCCTATTTTACCTTTTTGGGGCTGTTATACATCCTGTTGTACCTACAAAATAATGGCATCACTCTTGGAAGTCATTAATTACAGTTGTGCAGGGTTTTTAGGTGACTTTGTGGCAATTAAGGACCTGGTCGTTGGAATTGCAATAGTGTCGTCAACTTTTGTGATCCTTTGCCGCTTTTACTCACCATTTTTGAGGACTATTGCATGCTCCAAAAGTATACGGTACCATTTATGAGTTTTATGAGCTAGTGTTTCACCAAAGATTCCAGTTTTATGCATATTTTAGGTAATAACCAGTAGGGTTGTATTTATCATTGATAGACATATTTTCATTAGGGTTTGAACCAAGCGATTGAACCCAACAATGGGTATTCATATTTGTTGTTGCATGTAATATTTTATGCTCAATTGAATGATCAATCTACCAAAATAAATAAATAAAAATCAGAATTTAGTGTTTCAATATTTATTTTTCAAGTTTTCAATTGAGTGGTTAATTTCATGGTAGTGCATTTCACGTCATTTCAAGTGTACAACTCCAATTTGAAAAACAATATTGTATGATATTGACAACCTGTACATTACTACAATCACATGCAATGGAAGCTACAAACTTTATAAGTTTCTTTGTGAGATACGTAATCTAGATGCTTCAACAAATAAACAGTTGATCCTACCACATAGACAGTGCCGAACACATTATACCTGTCAACCATTACTGTTATAAAAACAAGGGCAAGACATGCTAGATAGCTACTTTGTCGGAAATGTTTCAGTTCTCGTGTACGATTAATAATTTGTGATTTATCCCCTTTGCATTGCATTTTGTTGGATTCATTCTTCAGTTGGGCAGTTCACTTCCACTGGTTTCTCTATCAATATTTATGTGACATTGTTTTTGTGAAGTATGTGCCTAGTGAGGAGTTGTTAAACGAAGAGAGACAAGTTTTGTATAATCTGTCAAGTTTCAAGTCACATATTTGATTTCAAAGGAGAATTTTATCAAGAATGTCAAAACAAAATTTATGGGTGGGAGTCAAACTGGTCAAATAGGGAAATTGTTGATTGTGAATTATGCTATTCAAATTGATCAAAGATTGTCTTTTTCTAACAATGAGTAGTAGCAGATATCCAAAGCTCAAATGTAAATCCCTCAATGAACCTTCTCCTCCTCAAGAAAAAATAGGCAGTGATAAATGTCGATGAGGAACATATACAATCATTGGGCTGCGAGGGACATATTTCTAATCAATGACATGCTTTGTGGGTGGCCAAACTTTTAATAAGATTTCCTAGTCAAAATTATACAAAGTGAGAGTATCTAACGATGGGGTCACTTAAGACTTGCATCATAGTCGATAGTTGTGCATTCAAGTCAATAAAAACTTATTTATTTCTATTTTATGATTAATACAAGGTTACAAACTTTTAAGGACTATTTTATGATAAATACAAGGTTACAAACTTCCAAAGAGTAGAATCAACAAAATTCAACTTCAAAATAAATCCTAAAACAAAAAAAAAACATTCTACCCTAAAGGAACAACCCCTACGTTCCTTATTAATAGATTTTCTACAAGAAATTATATTTCCTTGGTCTCCTCCCCTTCTGCATGTCCCCTTAGGCATGTCCATTGCACCATTAGGGGGCAATTGCATTGGTGCTGCCCTCTGCGCCACTATTGATGTAATTGTTGAATTTTGTGTGATGAACTTTAATTAGGTCTGCAGTAATTATTGAATTTTATAATGTTTAAATGGGTCTTTTATATTGTTTTCCTAGGCCAAGGGAAATGCCAATATAAATGGGGGCTAAATTTGACAATTGACCATATGTGTCATGAAATTCTTTGATGACAATTATTTATTCAACATTTATCTTCAAATGTTAGCATAATTCATAGTAGAGGAAGGAAACTTTACAGACAATTATTATATTTATTATAATTCTGCTTAACATTTCACCTTGCATCTAAAATAGTCTCCCAAAAAAATTGATTTGTATTTTCTGGGGTAAAATTGCAAACACGGCCATATGACCATCAAATATAGTCCCTGAATATACTTAAAGTAAAAACCCTGCTTGGCATTATGAGGATTAAAGGTGGGAAGTTAAGTTATTGGACTTTCAACATTAAATGATGATTGTGTAATTTGTTTGTTTTTGGTACGGAAAGAAGCAGCTAATTTATGGAGGATTTGTCTCGCACATCAATAGATTACTCCCAAGAAGCCACTATAGCTTTGTAAACCCACCATTAACGTTGGGAATCAGTGAACTGATCTCACATTCCCAACCCAAATTTGATGTGGGTTGGGCATCTAAAACTTCCAAATAAGGGGCAGTCATTGTTGTCAAGCAATCCAATATTGCCAAGTCCTTCAGTTTCATGTGTCTAAAATCGTCATTATTAGGGCTTTGCTGTAAAAAGCCCTAATAATGGCGAATTTGGAAGATTTTCAAATAAATTTTATTTTGGCTAAATTTCTGTGTGGGAGGAATTTGAAGAGTTTATAATTGTATAAATATTTACATTTAATTCAGGACTTAAAGCTTTTGTTTTTATTATGAAAGGAAACTTAAATAATTGAAACATATGCAAGTGGAGAAAAGAGGAAGAAACAAATATATAATGAAACAACGACAAATAAATGTAGATCATTTCTGGTAATTTCTATGAATAGAGCAGAGAACCAGCTTTCCATGCATAGAGCAGAAAACCAATTAACAAGGTACTGAAAATTAACCTCGTGCTCGTGGAGAATGGCAGCCCAAGAAACATTTTATATGAGCCGCAGACGTCTCATATCGGTTCACAAATTGAAGATCCAGAACAGGCAAAATGCTCGAAGTCTCGCCAGCCCCACTTTCAGTGCTCTGAATGCTCTCTTGTTCTGCAAAACCGAAAAAACGGATGCTGCGAAGTTGAGGACGTGATTTGAATCCTCTTGTGACGTTGAGGACAATGAGGTTTAAATGTGTCATCACATATTACAACTGGGTTTGAATGTGTTTTTAACAGTAATCGACATTTAGACGAAAAAGTGTTTGGGCTGCTTCCTCCGGAAGTTATTTATTTTTATAACAGAGAAATTCTTATTAAAGTTAAAAGGATTTGAATTACTTATGAGAAATAAGTAATTTGTAATCATTAGTTTATTTTCATTTTTTTTATTAATTGATATTTTCAACAAGTGGTCAAGGGACATTTTAAGTTACGGATCATATTTTTCCAAGTGTATCATACACAATATATTTCAGATATTACAGAATTAGGGTCATTTTTGCGTTCATTTCGAGATTGTGTTTTTCAATTAATTCAAACATTTAAATGATGTCAAATTTGTCTTCTAGATTGTGGTGTAATGGTTAAAGGAGATGCATTGACATAGTGGTGACTTGGGTTAGTATTTAGGCAACCCACAACAGGGAATATATATTTACAAGTTGGTTTAGTGAAGGTATGGGAATTGGAACCCCACTTGTGTTCTAGATCGAGTGTGGGCTCACCAATCCCATAATTATCATAAATAAAAAATAGATAAAGTCCCATATCTAATCTCATTTTACACACCACTTGTTGGGAGATAAACCGGAAGCACACAATTTGATTACCAAATCAAGCAACTTAATATGCGGAAATTAACCAGATTCACCAAGTAACTAGAATTCAGAATAACACATGATATGAGAGACAATACACAACTTGTATTAACACTTTATACAGAAAAAAATACAATAAAGAAGATGCCACTTCTTCTCCACCACCTTACAGAGGTTTCCCACACCTCAAGTGAACAGTAATTCTCTTCCCCAAAGCTCTCCCTCTCAGGTCCCAACACCCAACTCAAAATACAGAGTTGGTGTTCACCTCCCGTGCTCCACGCACACCACAAGTGCTCCACGCACTCCACAAGTGCTCCACGCACTCCACAAGTACTCAAGGTACTTCAAGTAGATCTCCCATGAATCTGCAACAACCTGCAATTCAACAGACCATACTTATGGAAGGAACTCCCTTGCCTTCCTCTTGTTCTATCCGAGTACACACCTGTACTCCAAGTAGATCCTGCCTGATACTGCTCCCTGTTGTGTTGCTGTCTATATGACCTTGCACACCTGCAAATCAAACAACGGTTCTGCTCACTTGTGAACCTCGACCTTGCACACACATACACCTGCAGATCAACGATCTTACTTACCATGTAGATCTCCTATATAGGCCATGCAACTGTGACCAAGATCCTACACTCTTGAAGAACCCAGCTGGCTCTCCAATCCAGCACCAACACACCTGGTACTGAGGCACTAGGAGGAACGCACCATTGCTCTACCTCACACACAGAAGGAGCTTATAATTATGCTCTCTTACTCCCTAGCACACTTTTCCAATACAACCATGAGTCTATTATATAGATCTCATCCAAACAATAATTAGACATCTAATTACAATAATTAGATCTGCAGCTCTCAGTCTATAATTAGCCCTGATCATGCAAACACTTGGTTCGTTAGCTAACTGCCCGTAATAAACGCAGTCCGAACCATACAGGTGACCAACGCCGGTCCCTGTCCGCCTGGGAATCGCCGACGCCGGCCGATCTCTGACCGACGTCGGTTACCTTCCTGCCCTATCCTGCCGACGTCGGTTGGCCTAACCGACGCCGGTGTCTCTGACACTTAGCAACTCTCCTGCAACCTCCTCCGTGTCTGCATCAGTGAAGCTTTTAGCTCCACAATCCTAACAATCTCCCACTTGGAGATAAACAGCTGCACTGTACCTGTACCTGTACTCTGTCTAATCTATTTTCTGGTTTGTATTTCTCTTCAAGCTCCCCCCTGAAGACAACCCACCACACATCCCGTGGTGTACCACCTGTCATCCGAGTAACCTGCCACATCCGAACCTACAACACCTGTAGTGAAGTCCTGACCCTGCATAGCAACACCTGCTGCCGGTCCCTCTCAAAAAACCTGAGAACCCACTTCCCCGAATTGGCTCCTAACTCTGACAGCTCCCACTGCATGGGAATACTCAGGTCTATACCAAACCTCATGTGATTTCAGACACTGTACCTGTCCAGCCCTTAGTGTGCTCCGGCTCTGCACCCTGAACCTCGCCAACACCTGATTCACATCAGCTCCCACTCGAGACAAAATCAACCTGTGATCTCCATGTCTCCCATGTCAAAGAATTCTGCTGCTCCAAACTCCTCCTGACATGCCACTGAACTAATCTTACCCTTAGCTCAGCAAAACCCTGTATGTACACCCCTGCTAGCTAGCATACTATCCACATACAGCAACAGAATGATGTCATGACTCATCATCCCCCTGGTAAGGCAAACCACAGTAGTTACCCTGACACTGACTGAAGCCATGCTTCGTCCTCCACCTGTCAAAACCTGTACCACTGTCTTGCAGCTCCACAAGACCATATAACCTGGTCTTCCGTCTCACGTATCCGTTCTCTCTATTCTTCTACTAAGGTATCCATTCGTCTCTGTGCTTTCATACCTGCTGGCAACTCTACCAAAACACACCTGTCTGGTTCTCTTCCAAGGAATCACATCCTCATCCATGCCAAGCTCACACCTGTTTCCTGGATCCTTCCTGCTCTACAATCAGCAACAAGTATGAAGAAGAGGAACACGAATTTGAGGGCCTACTTACGCCTTCAGTCCTCCGTATGGGTGTTTGAGACTCCTTGACAGCTTGCTGTCCACCCAAAATCCGTTACAGTGACCGACCTCGGTCACTCCACAGTCTGCATCCGACCGACGTCGGTTCCATGCGTCTGTACCTGACTACCAACCTGCCAGCGCTGGTGTCCCTGCTGCCGACGTCGATCCTCTGACCGACATCGGTCTTACATACTGCCGACGTCGGTCTCCTGACCGACGTCGGTCTTACCCTGCCCGACATCGCCGGCTTCGGTCTGCACATGACCGACATCGGCACCTGTCTGTTCGACGCCGGTTCCTCCTGACCGACATCGGTACCTGTGTTCGCCTGTGAGTGATGACTTTTTACCCGCGAGCTTCTTTGAATCAAAACCCATGTCCAAACTGCCCTGCTCAGAAGTATCCAGCCACATCCACTGGGTTCTGTCCGCCATCTCCTCCATAAACACCAAGGCTTTCCAGTTCTTAAGCCTGTCAAATATATCTGTCTTCCGCTTAAGAACATGCATCTCCTTCCTGCTCATGTGACCAAGCCTACGAAGCCACGTCTCCGCAACAAAAGAAGAATCAGTAATATAAACAAGTAGATAAAGGATACCTGTTTTCTTACCACCAGCTAATTCAAGTGCATCCGCTGTGAGAGTTCTTGTGCATCTCTCATCACCTAATCTTTCTGAAGAAATTAGCCATATCTCCAAACCTGGGACCTGCATGACCTTCATCAACACCTGTGTGTTGGCCGCCTGCAATTTCAGCTTCACTTCCCCTTTGCCAATTCTTTGGCAAGGCTCACCAGCTCCTCTACCTAGGGCTGCATGGAAAGAGGCAACCGAATCTTTTATCCAAGATTCAACTTTATCCAAGAAACCTCCAAGAACATCCTGTGCAATAACACCTGCAACATCTGCTTCTTCATGCTGATCTGCTACCAACCAACAATAATCTTTTACCTGCTCTATCTTTCCATAGGACCGTGAGTGACCATCTGTGTTTTTCAACTCCTCCATTCTTAGCTTACTTTGATCTGCTGTTGCTCTACTCCCACTCGATCAGAAACCCCTGAGAGTGCCCTGTAACCAAACACAAACCCTGCTTCCTCCAACCTTAGCTCTGATACCACTTGTTGGGAGATAAACCGGAAGCACACAATTTGATTACCAAATCAAGCAACTTAATATGCGGAAATTAACCAGATTCACCAAGTAACTAGAATTCAGAATAACACATGATATGAGAGACAATACACAACTTGTATTAACACTTTATACAGAAAAGAATACAATAAAGAAGATGCCACTTCTTCTCCACCACCTTACAGAGGTTTCCCACACCTCAAGTGAACAGTAATTCTCCTCCCCAAAGCTCTCCCTCTCAGGTCCCAACACCCAACTCAAAATACAGAGTTGGTGTTCACCTCCCGTGCTCCACGCACACCACAAGTGCTCCACGCATTCCACAAGTACTCAAGGTACTTCAAGTAGATCTCCCATGAATCTGCAACAACCTGCAATTCAACAGACCATACTTATGGAAGGAACTCCCTTGCCTTCCTCTTGTTCTATCCGAGTACACACCTGTACTCCAAGTAGACCCTGCCTGATACTGCTCCCTGTTGTGTTGCTGTCTATATGACCTTGCACACCTGCAAATCAAACAACGGTTCTGCTCACCTGTGAACCTCGACCTTGCACACACATACACCTGCAGATCAACGATCTTACTTACCATGTAGATCTCCTATATAGGCCATGCAACTGTGACCAAGATCCTACACTCTTGAAGAACCCAGCTGGCTCTCCAATCCAGCACCAACACACCTGGTACTGAGGCACTAGGAGGAACGCACCATTGCTCTACCTCACACACAGAAGGAGCTTATAATTATGCTCTCTTACTCCCTAGCACACTTTTCCAATACAACCATGAGTCTATTATATAGATCTCATCCAAACAATAATTAGACATCTAATTACAATAATTAGATCCGCAGCTCTCAGTCTATAATTAGCCCTGATCATGCAAACACTTGGTTCGTTAGCTAACTGCCCGTAATAAATGCAGTCCGAACCATACAGGCGACCAATGCCGGTCCCTGTCCGCCTGGGGGTCGCCGACGCCGGCCGATCTCTGACCGACGTCGGTTACCTTCCTGCCCTATCCTGCCGACGTCGGTTGGCCTGACCGACGCCGGTGTCTCTGACACTTAGCAACTCTCCTGCAACCTCCTCCGTGTCTGCATCAGTGAAGCTTTTAGCTCCACAATCCTAACACCACTCCATCTAATATGAACTTTTAATTAAAAACATTTAACTAGGAGTTGCCTCAAAAAATGCAAGTTATGGCATTAGGAGTATGTCTTTTTATTTATGAATTTTTATTTTTATTTTTATTTTTATTTTGCGAGTGTATGTTATGTGGTGGACTAGCATTAATGAACAAACAATACATTGTTGATTTCTTTACTGGGTTTGTCAATATTTTTAATTTCTTTTATTGGATTTATCGATAAAGATTACATTTTTAGATATTGTGGTAGAGGTTTTGTATTGAGTGTTGTCTCTTCTTCTTTTTTGAGTGTTACATATTTATTATCTTGCATTTGAGTCTTGTCTCTTCTTCTTTTTTGAGTGTTATTACGGGAATTTGAACACCCACTTGTATCCTAGATCAGATGTGGGCTCGTCAACCCCACAATTATCATGAATCAAAAACAGATAAAACCCTAGATCTAATCTCATTTCACACACCACTCTATCCAATATGAACTTTTAATTAAAAACACTTAACTAGGAGTTGCCCCAAAAGGTGCACGTGATCCCGGTAGGAGTGGTTTTTTATTTAGAAAAAAATATTTTTATTTTTATTTTGCAAGTGTGTGTTATGTGGTGGACTAGCAATAACGAACAAAAAATAATAATCTTTTATTGAGTTTGTCGATATTGTTAATTTATATTATTGGGTTTGTCGATAGAGGTTCCATTTTTTGTAGATGTTGTGATAAAGGTTTTGTATTGAGTCTTGTCTCTTCTTATTTTTTGAGTGTTACATATTTATTATCTTGTATTTGAGTCTTGTCTCTTCTTTTTTTTTGAGTGGAGGTATAGAAATTGGAACCCTCACTTGTATTCTAGATTGGGTGTGGGGAGTCAATTATCATAAATAAAAAACAAATAAAGTCTCAAATCTAAACTCATTTCACACGCCACTCCATCCAATATGAATTTTTAATTAAAAACACTTAATTAGCAGTTGCCCCAAAAGGTGCAAGTGATACCAGTAGAAATATGGTTTTTTATTTAGAAAAAAAATATTTTTATTTTTATTTTGCAAGTGTGTTATGTGGTGGACTAGCAGTAATGAACAAAGAAAAAATGTTAATTTTTTTATTAGGTTTGTTAACATTGTTAATTTATTTTATTGGGTTTGTCGATAGAGGTTACATTTTGTATAGATGTTGTGGTAGAGGTTTTATCTTGAGTCTTGTCTCTACTTCTTTTTTTAGTGTTACATATTTATTATCTTACATTTGAGTCTTGTCTCTTCTTCTTTTTTGAGTGAAGGTACACAAATTGGAACCCCCATTATGTCCCAGATTAGGTGTCAGCGCACCAACTCTACAATTATCATGAATCAAAAATAGATAAAGCCCTAGATCTAATCTCATTTTACACACCACTCCATCCAATATGAACTTTTAATTAAAATCATTTAACTAGCAGTTGCCCCAAAAGGTGCAAGCTATGATAGTAGGAGAATGTTTTTTAATATAAAAATTTTATTTTTATTTTGCAAGTGTGTGTTATGTGGTGGACTAGCAGTGATGAACAGAAAAAATGTTAATTTCTTTTATTGGGTTTGTCAATATTATTAATTTATTTTATTGGGTTTGTTAATAGAGGTTACATTTTTTGTAGATGTTGTGGTAGAGGTTTTGTATTGAGTCTTGTCTCTTCTTCTTTTTTGAGTGTTACATAGTTATTATCTTGCATTTGAGTCTTGTCTCTTCTTCTTTTTTTAGTAGAGGTATAGGAATTGGAACCCCCACTTGTGTTTCAGAGCGGGTGTGGACCCACCAACCCCACAATTATCATGAATAAAAAATAGATAAAGCCTCATGTCTAATCTTATTTGACACACCATTACATCACATATGAATTTTTAATTTAAAACAGTTAACTAGCAGTTGCTTCTAACGCTGCAAGTTATGCTAGTGGGAGTATGTTTTTTTATTTAGGAATTGATTTTTTTTTTTGCAAGTATGTGTTATGTGGTGGACTAGCAATAATGAACAAAAAAAAGTTTATTCATTTCTTTATTGGGTTTGGTTACATTTTTTGTAGATGTTGTGGTAAAGGTTTTGTATTGAGTCTTCTCTCTTCCTTTTTAGTGTTACATATTTATTATCTTGTATTTTTATGTAGCAGTCAAATATAAATGCAGGGAAGATATGCAAGTCATTTAATGAACACACTTTTGATAATATAGTGAAAGTGAAGCCTTGAAATTTTTTATTATCAATATTAATTGTTGCCTTATTAAGAGTCATTCATTTTAGTTTATATATAGTTAGAGCCCATGCCATTTTGAGGGGCATCTAGTGATAATTACCCCTTGTTATAGGTGGAATTCACAGATGTGTTGGATTCTAGATATCCCACGAAGGACTAGAGTGTTTTTTGAATGCAATAACGACGCATATGGGTAAGGTTGGTGGTCACAACTCTAGATTGTAGACAATGTGAACAAATTCTTTAACCGCTCCATTAATTTATCTTGCTTTAACCCATATATTAGGTGTCAACATAATCTCTTATCTTTTGCATAGTAGCATCACTGAATATAGTCAAGTGTCATTATGGTCGGGTGTCACCTCGTGTTTGTTATGTTTAGCTTTGCATATTGCAATTGGAATGTTTAACAATTTTAGCATTTACTTGTTATACATTGTAGTCATGATGTTAGTTGCATACAAATGTGTTGATATTTTAAATGATTGTTGTTTGTTTGGAGTAATGAAGGATTTTGTTCTTGACATGAGCATATTCTAGTCTTCTTTTGTTGGATATGCATTCCTAATGTTAGTTGATAAAAATTTAAATTTCATTTATTGTGTGGTGCATCCTTACTGATATAAATTTGTGTCTGATATTACACTTGTGTCAAATGGTTACCATAGTCTGTGACCAAATGACTTTACCACATGCATTGATATGTCAGTCATGGAGAGAGTTGACCTAGGTCCCTAATAAGAATAATTGAGCAACCACCAAAATATTTATTGTTTTTTAGGGAATGCTTAATGCAAATTTAAACACCTTTAGTCCTATGAAGCTCATTTCATTAATAAGCACATATTTAGTATGCATCAATTATTTTTGGAAAATTGGTAGTGCTTGACCCTCGAGTGCCTTCATTTCTCAAATAGGAATCCGAAGGATTGAATGCATAGTTGGTTCATTTATGTTCACTGTTGCTACACCAGTTGGAATGAGTGGAAGCAATGGAAAAAAAATTCTACTTGTGAGCCCATTTAGTGCACGCTTTATATTTTCAATCAAATATGATTTCCTTATACCTGTTGTTACCTATATAACCATCATCAATGGTGAAGCCTTTTTTTTTGGGTATGGTCTACAATAATTATGAAGGCAATTTATTGTTTATTTGACAACTCATTTGGTAATTACTGGGTTGAGCACTCATTATATGTAATTTGGGTGGTTGTGTGTTGTGAAACTATAAATTGTGGTGTTAATGTGTGCAAGGTGAACAACACCTCGGTATGGTTCTAATCGTGATTGTTAGCACAAAGGTTGAACATGTTGATGTTAGTTATTATACTTATTCCTGATGGGTGCATGCAAGATAAGAGTTCCCATTTGTGTAGTTACATATCCATTTTTATATCATCTTGCATGTCATTATCATCATTGCTTGTGTCACCTCTATTACCAGCTTCTATAGTTGTTCACTTAATATTCCATAGAAGGTGGGAAGTTTTGATTTGTGTCTATTGTGTAATAATTTCATCTTTAATTAAACCAGAGGCCATTGCAATGTTGTGAAATGGTTTGTAAATTAAAATTTCTTCCCAATAAAAATCTTTGTATTATGGTGTATCAACAAAAGGGATAAAAGAGAAACAAGGGAATATGTGAACAATTGCTTGAACCTTTCTCTATTTCCATTAACTAGCTTTCCTTTGATTTCTAAAATACCAAGTTTGAGCAACCTCAATGAGTGGCAACACATCTAGAAAATAGGGTGATTTATATATACATCAATGAAGAATGGAACAGGCTTTGTAGTTGTCATCATTTGAAATACACATTTGAATATTTATTTTTTAATAGACAAAGTAATAAAGGTATGGCTATAAGTTGTTAGGGGGAGTTTTTACAACACTGAGCATGTCTCATGTACACTTATGTTGTGATTGATAATAGTTTATGTGAGGAACCTACTATACACAACCATTGTAAGGCTATCACTAATTGTAGTTGAAATTCTAGTCAGCATATGGTGGTAGCTTTCATATTTATTTTCAAAATTTGTTCCATATTTGGCAATATATTTGAGCATTGTGTAGCAGGAGACAACAGACTGATAATTAATGTTTGCACGTCATAATGCGTTTAGTCTGTTTTGAATTGAATGAATCAAATAAATAGATCTAAACTATTGAAATTAAAATATAAAAATATACAGTAGAATACATTAAAATAAAAAAAATACAAAATTTAAAAATTAGTTGAAAATAGTAAAAGGCCTACAAAGATGCAAACCTCCCTAAAACATATATTATGCTAAAAATGTAGGTTGACTATGACTAGAAATTGGTTGAAAAGACCTAAAAATTGTGTTGTGTTCGAAAATAAGAATTTAAATTGCATTGTGACAAGTCCGTAGAAGAAGGACAAGGTCGCATTACAACCATATCTTTGTTGACTATGTGTTTTATTTTTTGATTTGGGTATGTGTGATTGTATGTGAGGGTTTACTGATTAATTTTGTGTATTAATATATCATGCAGGAAACCTACAAAATGTAAACTCTTGATCTTGCACAATAAACACAATAGCAATCAAATGTAAAATGGAGAAATAGGGTTATGGAAATAGTCGAGATACCCTCTAAAAATCCCACATAATATGGGTGTTGCTTACATATCCCAAATGGGTCTCAGGTTGATGTAGTTCTCCCTTCTGGAATGAGTGAGTGATCTATGACTATTTAATTATACAAATGTAGCAAGAAGATTGATTAAAATACTTGATAATAGATTGCCTTAACTTGAAATATACAAAATTTATACTTGGCCTATGACTATTATAATGACATAATTAAATTTAGAATAAATAGTGCTTTTTGCTTAGTGTGTAGTATAATTGCCAAATGATTTCTAGATATGTTTGAATAAGCTTTGATGTGCTTATATAAGTGAATATTTAGAATTAATCAAATGTGTAAAAGGTGTGGGAGAGTCATTGTAAAATGACTCAATTTCAAAATTTGATTGTTGGAGTGTGGGGGACAAGGTCATGCTAGTGGACAAGACAGTAATGTGACTATGTTTGACCTAGTACGAAAAGGATAAAGACTACTAAAAAAGGTTTGATAGGAACATGTAGGTTAAATATGGATGGATGAGGTTTAAACATGGATGCATGTGTGATATTTGCAATGTTTTCAAGACAATGTAGGCTCTCATTATAGATTTTAAGTTAATGAAATGGTGAATAGAATAAGTAAGGTAAGGATGTCAAGATTAAACTTTGTCAAGTGCTTAATGATTAAATTCATGTATTTTCATTTGCTCCCACTTTATTCTAGTGATACAAAAAATTTAAAATTAGTAAAGTAAAGTAAATGTGAACTCAAGTATACACACTTTATATTTTTATGCGAAGCTTGATCATGCAAGATGCTTTAATGTGAATCATGTAACAATGTTATTGAAAGTAGTTATTGTCCATATATAAAATTTAAAAATATGAAACTTGAATTTTGAAATGATAACAAGGAAAATATACACTTGAGAGATTATGCAATGTAGTTTCCCTTTAACTTGAAAATGTATAAGTGTGTGCCCCCTTGTTGGGCCATTTAGAGAAATGTTGAACATGTGGTGAATTGAAAGTGATCAAATCTCAATTTAAAAATCTTTGAATGTTTCTGAGTTGGAAAGATTGTATGCTCAAACTCTCATTTGACTATATAGAATACTCTGTAAAATATTTGAAGGGGTGGAACCACCAAATGTGGCTCACTACATTAAAAAAGTATAGCCATATACATTGAGTGTCACTATACTCTAACGTGGCCCACTTGCAACATGAAGATGAATCACATCACTACAAATGGATCTAAGTTCTATTTTAATTTTTACAACTTTTGAAACTTTAAAACTTTGAAACTTTTTGAACTTAATAAAGTTTGAAAATACCATGTAGTGACTTAAACATGAATGAATATCATGCCTCTTGTATTGCACTTGAATTTATATTGGATGTCATTTGAAATTTTCAACTATTAAAACTTGTAAGTAATTGAAACTTGCCACTTGTGACTGTCCTCAAAATAATTAGCTCTACAAAATGTGTTAGCCAGAGCATGTGCATGATATTCTAATACAATGTACATACGTAACATCATAATGTAAATGAATTTGAGCATAAGTAGGTAATGTAAGATGTAATCAATGTGTATAGCAAAAAATCTGACTAACTACCTAGGGGGATGGGACATTATGTCTATCACAATACCCAAATAAGAAGGGTAGATGCATGATGTCCCTCATGGCATCGAAAACTGGTGTGTGTGTGTGTAATAAGGAAATGCAAGTGTCATAGTGAAGATGCATACAAAGAAGCATACATACAAGCACATGAGGCACACAAAGGTAGGCCAAGGGGCCACAATACAAGGGACATGGGCACATGTCACTAAATTTGAGAATGAGGACATATAAGGACATGTTTAAATGTTCATGTATGCAAGCAACACATAATTTGGCTTAGAGCCACATAGAAAGACATGTTCAAATATCTGCATATAAAAATAAAAAAACACACACAAGGGACATAGGCACGTGTCCAAGGCATACAAATAGAGAAGTGGCATAGAGCCAAAGAATAATGGCATATTCAAATACACTCGAAGATGGAAGAAGCATAGGAAACACAATCAAGTCTAAACTAAGAAAGATACAAATGAAAGAACATATAACTGTGTAGTACAAATCATATTATTAAATATAATATTAAATTTGAAATAAATGATCATGTAGTAGAAATATATAACTTTGAAAAATTGAATTGGATTGCATCATATTACTAAATATAATATTAAATTTGCATATGAATATGTATTAGATTGATATATCATTGAAACACATAATTAACATGTGCATGGTATGTATCATGACATCTAAGTAAGAGTAGAAAGTATAAATAATGGATGATATGAATCATGGAACCATAGTAACAAGCAATGAACATACAATCAATTGTCATACAATGTCATGTAATTTGTATTAGGCCAAAGGTCACATATAAGGGACATGTGGATGGTGCATAAACACACAAGGCTAAGGGATACACACAAATTGTATTAAAATATCATTCAAACAAGAACATGTAAATATTTTGTGCATACAAGGCTAAGGGCCACACACAATAATCAAGTAAGTCCAAAACTTATCATGCAACACTGTAAGAAAAAAACATAGAACAAATGAAACTAGTTTACATTATCCATATGTATCAATGTTAATGTTGGCCAGTAGCATATTCATGTAACACATGTATAGTATGAGTGAGTAGCAAAAAAATTGTATGATATTTATCTTAACATGGTAGAAAGGTTGGGGATATATATAACCTATTTAATTGTTCATAGTGAATGAAGAAATTCCCCAAACTTAGCAAGTTTGTTGGGTAATGAGTGAAGCCCAACATTGAAACAATGTAAAAGTATTTCATGTGTCACACTCAAATACATCATGAAAAGTATTGTGTATTTAAAAATTGAAATATGCTATCATAAAATAAATAGCATAAAGAAAGAAGTAAACTAGCAAAAATTGAAAATGCTTGTTAGGTCCTTATTTTGAATTTTGAAGATATTTTGATTTTTTTGGATTTTTTTATATTTGAATGTTTTTGAGGTTTTTCCATATTTGATTTTTTTTTAAAAATATTTGAATGTTTTTGATTTTTTAATATATTTTAAATAAAAATAATTTGAAAAGGTGCTAAGAAACGAAGCTTCGAAAATAAAGGAAGAGGGAGAGATTTGACCAATTCTCAACAAGGTGTTAAATCATGATGAAGAAAATCGAACCATGCACCCCTAATGCATGTGTAAATGAGTCATAAAAAGCAAATCAAATGATTAAGATAGATAATAATGTACATGCTCCTCAATGAGTAAGATATAAATTTGATCATGTAAGTACAATGAAAGCTATAATAACATGATAAGTATACAATAGTGAACAAGAATGAGCATTGAAAATGTTTTTTTGATAGTTGCTTTAGATTGTTCAAATCAAGAGGGTAAGTGCCCAAAATGAAAATAAAGCCAAGAGCTAAAAAAATTCTTGGATAAGGGATATTATAAGTAGCAAGGAAATAAAAGCAAAAAAACTATCTCCAAAGAGAAAATACAAATAACTAACCAATTATATCATTGATGGCCACATATGCATAACCCATGGCATGATATGAAGGACTAGATTCATTGAAGAAGAAGTTCTAACTATATATGCCTTTGAATCTAAATAAGTATCATATGCTATAATAAAACCTTTTGAATCATTATTCATATGCCCATGTGAACCTACAACCTCATGTGAAATAAGAGAAGTTGTAACTAATTGTACTTATGATGAAGCTCTCTGAATAACCTGTTGTGCCTTAGGAGATGAAGACCTCTTTTTAGGTGCTATTTTCTACCTAGAAGAATGTACCATGCTTTTTGAAACTAATTGAATATGCTCATGTGTAACTGTATCATGCTCATAAGTAGATTAAGTTGATTTTTTAATATGCTTACGCTCAATAATAGATGGAGAAACTAATTTTGTAGTATACTCATGCTCATAAAAAGATGGAGAAACTAACTTTGTAATGTGTTCATGCTCATAAGTATATGAAGAAATTGATCTTGTAATATGATTTGGAATATGTAGATCGTGATTTTGAATAGTTATGTATACTATTTCATTACCATATTTTTCAATGATTATCCCAGACAAATATTCTATAGGAGAAGTGAACATTGATGGTTCCAAAGGGTACTCATATTGGATTCCCACACTTTTGACCACTTGAGTATCATGAATATATTCAAGACATTTATGTACTATAGAAGGCACCACTCAAATCTTTTACATCCAAGGGTGTCTTAATAACATATCAAAGACCCATGTGCATGATAGAACTATGAATAGAGTGGCCACTGTGATAGGCTCCACTTGTCAATAACTCTATATGTCTAAGATCAGCATGTGTATAACCATAAAATTCTTTGACAACTCTAGAATTATCTTTTAAATCTTTCTCTATATAACCAAGAGAGTATAGGAGTGTTATGATGCACACAATTTAACTTGATCCATTGTCTATCATAACACTATGTATATATTATTTTTCAAGATATACTCGAATAAAGAATGCATGTCTCTCTGAATCATCATCAACAATTTCACTATCATCAAATGTAATCGTAAGACGTGATGTTTGTTTGATTGTAACTGTATCAATGATGCTATCAAGTGGATGTATATATGTAGGAGGATGAATAACATTATATGCATAATAGACTCCAAAATTTTCCTTGTTATTTGTTACTTCATGTTTTGGAAAATGATCTTTGTACATTTTGAGCTTTGCATTGTCATTTACTTGTGGTTTAGCTTATTCAATAGGTTTGTCAATATCAATAATTTTATCATAAATAAGATCTTGAACATTGTGATTAACCTTGAAACATTTGTCATCTATGATAGTCATAATATTCATTGCCATCAAAAAATTTAGATTGTGGATTTGACATGTCAACTTTAATTAGTGGAGGAAGAGTGATGAAATTTTAGTCAAGTAGCTTTTGAAACAATACATGAGGAGATGATGGTAACCTTGAGAATTTCCTCCTTGGTGGAGTTTGTAGTTGAAGCTTTTTTGTTGGTTGTGATATAATATTAGATGCAATCTTAGTTTCATTCTTGTTGTCATTTGGTTTGCTCTTATAATTTGGATTGCTTTGAAATTTGACATTTGAAGTAGAAGGAGCATTTGAATTATAATTTAAAATCTTGTTCAAAGTAAACAACTTGACCTTTCACTCTTTAACTATATGGCATAATTGATCAAAAGAAACTTGTCAAATATAATTGACTCTTAAAATGGAGATAACAAATTTAAAGTGAATATATCTTGAAGCTCATTATCAACCATTTTATTTGAAAATTTTACTAGCATAGTCTTATATCTTAACACATATTCACTTATTGTTTCATTAGACCCTTTTTTGAGTTTTGCAATTTGAGCATATGATAACTTTTCACCAATATTGATAGAAAAATATTTTAAAACCTAATTTTTCAAAGGGTTGAAAGCATTTACTAATTGAAGAGGATGATAATATAACCATATAAGAGCATATTCTTTGAGACTTCTTGGAAATAACTGTGTCAATAATTTTTCATTATCTACATAGTCTAGACAAGTTACATTGAATGCACATAAATGTTGTTCAGGATCAGCTTTCTATTGATATAAATGAAGCTTAGAAGCCATAAAGCCAAATGGTAATGGATAAGATGCAATTTTGGGTGCCAAAGGGTTATGTAACGAAAAACATAAGTCCATAGAGGGGATAGCATGAGAAATAATTTGCTCAATGTGAGATAGATTAGATTGTAAATCAAGAAGTGCATGCTCAAAATAACATTTGCAATGGTAATTGGAGTATAAGTAGCATGATTAAGCATAGGAATATATATATTTTAGAAACTAAACAATGTTCCCAAACCAAGAGATGATGTTATGGAAGTAATTTGAGTTATAAAAGTAAGAATGGAAGTAATAATAGAAGTAGAAACATTGGAATTAGGGGATTTGACAACTTGAAAAGGCAACTCTTATGGTATAGATGTGGCTAATCTAGCTTGATGCTCAGTGTTTGATGCTAAAATTAGACTAATGATATTATTTACCTTATGGAGGTTTTCTTGAAGGCCTTGTAAAAATTTAGATAATTCTTGTACATGATTTTGTTATACCCCATTAAGCTCATGTGGATCAATATGAATTTCATGTTAATTATAGTCATGTTCATTACTTTGATTATCAGTTTCAATGTGAACCTCATTTGTAGGAAACCAATGTTGAACAATAAAATTATTGGTTTGAGAAACCAAAGGAAGTTGCATATGTGAAATAAAAATACCACTTAATTTAGCACTATGTCATAAATACATACAATTTGATATGAATAAAGTGTAGATAATTAAAATTGGACATTTCTCATCAATTTTAACTATCCTCTAATTATGCACTAACATTGTCCTTCAATTATCTAATTGGTCTTTTATCCACACTAACATCTCTAGATAATTCACTATTCATCCCCCCTAATCAATTAATCTCTCCTTCCATAACCATATCTACTCCCACAAAATTAACATCTTAATTCATTAGTTAATTAATCAAAATTATTTAACTAATCCTTCCCTAATAAAAATTCCATGGCTTTTGAATAATCTTATTTTTTAAAGTAGGAAAAATCCAATAATTCTCACATCACTCAACCTCTTCTAAATCCAAGGTTAAAGCCCATTTTCAAGACAACTTCAATGCAAAGAGAGAAGTGTGAAAGCAAGGTCTAGGAGAAAATCCCCATGTAATCATAGGCTATGACATGCTCTTACACACTCCAAACTTTCATGAGTAGATCTCTTACATACCCAACCCCATTGATATGTGAGGAGGATGACCTTTTCTCATCCGTTGATTTTGATTTCAATATAGCAGGCACATCAATCATGAAAATCTATAAATAGAGAGTTTCCTCTCCATTTTAAACAAGCTCTCATGCTAATGAAGTGTTTAATTATTTTGAGCCCAATCAAGCATCATTGCATTGCATCATCCAATAAAAATATCATCTTTTCAAGGAGAGGTGTTGTCGAATTGTCCACACACTTCACAAAAAGTGTTGTAATTACATATTGATCACATCCAAAGTGAAATAATATCGACAAATGGGTAAGCAAAGGCATACCGATTGTTCACTTTTTTTCATTCCTTTTAACTCAATATGAGGACACTTGCATTGATTAAGGTATTATTTCAATTTGTTTTGATTTCTATTGACAAAGCTAATATGTGTACTTGGTGTCACATCAAGTAATGCTAATGACTATGAATATAACACAAGTAAAAATAAGGTATGAGGGCGATCTATGCAATGGTTTAAATGATTATGTGGGCTCTCAAATATACTTGATTGTTCATTGATTAGTGTTGGCTCAATGTTTGAGAGCACTAACTACAAAGGCAAAATCGTATTTGTAACCCACTAACCTTATTTTTGAGGGTATAGTGAAAGTAACTTCCCTGAGCAATCCACTCCTCTTAGGTGCACTATAAATATAATGGATAAAATAGGCTTCATATGGTATGAGTAAGGGATCTTAGGTTTTTATAATATACCATGAGATACGTGGAAATTAAGGTCTCTATTTAGTGTTGTACAATGTATATGAGTAATGGAATAAACCCTTCATGACACAATGTTTGCAAAATAGATCATCGTGTATCCATTCATGACAATCATTAAGTAGTTTTAAAATTTATAGAATATAATTTATAAAACCAAGCATGAGTAAACAAAAATTAAAATTAAAATTAAAGCCAAAGATTTTTGTATATAGATATCAACAAATTTTAATCTAAGGTGAAAAGAAAGTGCTTATGTTTCAAATTTATCCAAGGTGACAAGGCAACCTCTTCAGTGTCAATTAGTTCAATTTTATCCAAGCTTGAAGGTTGTTTTCTTTCAGTGTCATGAATTTACATAAGTAGGTATGAAATTCAAGGATAAAAGTTAAGCAAACAACAAGCAATGTTCTAAAAATAACATGTTCACTAAAATGTTTTACCTTATTTTGAATTGAATGAATCAAACTAATAGATCTAAATTATTAAAATTTAAATACAAAAATATATAGTAAAATATAAAATTACATAATTTAGAAATTAGCTAAAAATAGTAAATAGGCCTATAGATATAAAAATCTCTCTAAAGCATATATTATGCTATATGTGTATGTTGATTTTGACTGGAAACTTGATGTAAACTATGTCGTGTCTAAAAATAGGAATTTAAACTATGCTAGGAGAATTTAGCAAAAGGAGGATAGGTCCCACTACAACTTGTTTGCTCACTATGACTAAGTCCTTGTTGATTGTGCACTTGATTTTTTGATCTAGGTTTTTGTGACTATCTACAAGGGTTTACTTATTAATTATTTGTGTCTATATGTCGCATGTGAAACCTAAAAAAAACAAACCCTTGTTTCTACACAATAAACATAATAGTAATCAAATGCTAAAATGGGGAGTAGGGTTAGGGGAATAGTTGAGATATCCTTAGAAAACCTTGCTTAATCTGACTACTACCTACATAGCCCAAATGGGTCTCAGGTCGATGTAGTTGTCCCTCCTAAAATGAGTGTGTGATCCATGATTATGAAACTATATGAATCTAGCTATGATATTGATTGAAATGCTTAACATTGGATGCCATTGAACTTCAATACAATATATTTAGACTTGATGTATGACTGTTAGAATGCATTAAAATTGAAATTGGAATAAATAATAAATAGTGCTCTTTTTCTCAATGTGCAATAGAATCTCCAAATGATTGTTATAAATGTTTAGAGAAGCTTTGAAGTGCTTGCATAGGTGAACCTTTCAAATATTTTCTATAACCAGCCGTTGTGAAACCTATTGATTTTAAAAAGTGATTGTTGGAGTAAGGGGGTCAAGGTCACGCTAGTGGACAAGGCTACAATGCAACCTTGTCTAACCTAGCACAATCCTATCTTATAAGGATACATATATTGAAAAAGGTCTAACATGAACTTGTACGCTGAATATGGATAAATGAGGTTGAAATAGAGATGCTTTTATGATATTTACAATGTTTGTAAGACAATGGAGGCTTTCTTTATAGATTATGAGTAAATGAAATGAAAAATGGACCAAGTAAGGTAAGGATGTCAAAATTAAATATTGTGAAGCACTTACTGATTAAATTATTGCAAACATGTTTGTGTTATGTATGTTTTCTCTTTCATCATTACAGGTTGACATGTAAGTTCTGTGTCCTTTATCATCTATGAACATGGTTGACATTGATTGTAATGGTCATTGTGCTTTATTTTTTCATTATAGAGTAATGTTCCTTTTTTGTAAACATGTAGACTCATTGTAATTGATGTGGTGTTGAACGCAGTTTACGAGCTCCTCATTATCTTTTTGAATAACAATGATAAAAATTTCATCTATGGTGAGCAAACATGAATCGTCATGTTTAGAATGATGGATTTGATTGTTTCTTTTATTATTGCTTTGTGGGTTCCATGTTGTTACATAGTGATCAAAGAATTACCTAGCATAATTTACTTGAACAAAGTTTTCCCAATCCAACGTGTCCAGGTTAGGAGTGTTTTCTAACCATAGAAATTCATGGATATGTGTAGATTCTATGTGTTGTCATTCACATGTATATATGAAAATAAGTTATGAATTATAATTGTTAATGGATTTATATGTGTATTAAGACTACTATAACATAAATTAAGTATTGAGACTACTATAACATAGTTTAAATATCAATACATATACTAGTAGTCCTTGCTCTTAAGTTGTTTTTCCATAATTTCTTCATAGAAGATTTCAAATATTTTATCCATGTATTGAGATGCATGTTGTGGGTATGCAATAAGGTTTTGATTTCTCAAATGAAAGCTATTGGAAGGGACAGCTAGAGGTGCCCATAACATCATTTTATGTAGACCTGGCCACTTAGTGTCAACTGCACTTAAAGTAAAGTGAAAAACAATGTTCAGAATCCTAATTATGTGATCATATATGTTAATTCATTCCTATAATTGGATAAAAATAAACATGTGCCTCGAAACCCCAATCTATAATGCATCAATTGATTTACAATACTTGCCTTAGGAAAGTCTTTCAAGTGTTGGTGCAAGTCTGAAATTGTAGTTGGCAAATTGTCCTATTTTTTTTCAAGGACTACATATGTTGTTTGGTTGTGGTGCATCAGTAGGATTAAAAAAAAGTAGCAAAAATGTCTATGGCTAACAAATCGTTTATCATGATAACAGAACAAGGGAATTGCATACTCGTGTAATTGTACTTTTTTAGTGTGAGGTTGTTGAAACATGGCAACTCTCATTGGAAAAAGAGAAGGAAATGCCATAGAAAACAATCCCTAAGTGTTTTATTCATTAATGGGTGACCTAATTATATTTGGCCAATCAACTACATAAGGGAACCCACCATTGACATTGTCCACATAACTTCTTATTTGTTGTACTTCTCCTTGTGCATTTGGAAGAAATGCTACAAATGATGATGTTTCAATATCATGTGAATTTGTAGGTGCATTTATTTTTTCATCCAAGTATAGATCTCTGATTTGCATGTCTGTAATGTCCATTGTTATATGGTGAAGGCTAGAGAAGATATTAGCAGGTTCAGATGCCTATGCATCAAGTGCACGATGATCAATTTGGACATCTTTATAATAAGGGTCATTTTCTAATTTGTATTGCACGGCTTGTATGACACAAGATCTATTAACAAAGCAATCATGTAGTTTTTTTCAAATCCATTTATTCTTAACGCTAAGATCTCTAGATCCTGGACCCAACATGGTAGGTACTTAAAAATTGAAAATATATCTTTGGGAAAGCTTATAGTGTGGCCATTATATTTGTATTATCCACCATGCATTTGGGTCACCGGAAATATTAGATTTACTTGTGCGATGATAATTATTTCAACTTGAGTAAGGTCAAATAGTATCATAGGTTGTATATTTGGGTCCATATTATTTAATACAAAGAAACGATGACAATCCCTCTCTACAATAAATCTATAGCATATATATTCATGATGGTTTTTTTTTTTTTTTTTTTGAATACCTAGATATAATTCCTTGTAAATGAAGCATGCATGTGTCAAGGAAATATGATCACACAAGGGTTGATTGATGATGTTTTTTTACATGATAATGAATTCAATGACATTCATTGATTTGGTTCTTATGTACACTATAAGACAAACAAGCTCTTTTATTTTTCTTTCATTTTACATAGCGATCAATAATAATAATGCAGTGAAAATTATATGTTAGGTTGTATCAAGTATTATACAAAGTTTTAGTATTTGTATATGAAGGTACTATGTAGTGAAAATGTATAACCACATTAGAAGTATACCAAAAAAAAAACAATTTATTTAGATGTAGTATAGAGAGTAGAGTTGCAAAAGTTAAAAAAAATGCATGTAAGGAAGCACATGCTAATTGAAAGTATATGATATTTGTAAATACATATAACTACAAATCTACATCAAATGTATCAAGAAAAATTATATTTTTTACTTTAGATTCATCTTTGCATGTGTTTAGTACGATACATTGGACCTATTCCTTGTCATTGTAAAGATATTTTTTAGTCAATAGTGTGAAGTGGTACTTGCAGAAAAGCACTCTCTTAACAATCTCTCAAATATCATCAGATGATGGTGGTATCACTTTTATATCATGTTGTGATTCCCATAAGAGAAGTAACAACATCTTTGAACGTTATGGGCCATATTATTTCTATGACATATCCTAATATGAAATTCAATGCATATTTATATCCACATTATGCTGCATCTATATTACATTTTTTACAATGTCAAAAGTGTCAATATTTTTAATTATTATTATTATTTTTACATTATTTATTGTTAATTAAATAAATGCAATTAGGTTATAAAAATTAATCATTTTAATGTGGATGACTGTCACATCAACTACAACTAAACTTGATTTCCCAAGAAAGTTTAAGTTGTGGATATTTTTCAATTATTTTTTCCAAGAAAATAATCATAACTTTATTCATTGGAAAAATTTACATTGTAAATATGCAAAAGCATGTATAACTAAGTGTCACAAGCAATAATTTCTAGCTGCCAACAAATAAGTATAATCAAAAGTACACAAAAATAGCCACAAGCAATTTTGTCTAGCCACATGCAAATATGTCCAACCCCAATCATATATGAGTCGCCATCGAAGTAGATAAAGATCCAAACACAATTACTATCCCAATTAAAAAGCCCACTAGGATGAAAGTTGTGACCGATAAGAACCTGGAAGTCTATCCCATTGTTGACTATCTCATAGTCTAGGATTACTAGATCTAAGAGAGATTGTTGGGAGAAGTCCTACGTAGTCTCTAAATCATTCTCGCCACCAAAAGGGGTCTATGGGAAATACTCAATAACCAATGCATTATCATTTATAGTGATACACTAGCCAACAAAACAACAAGAAGTTACATAACCAAAGTAGCAAATAGAGTGTATAAAGCGCATCCCCAGATTTGATATTGTTAATTGATGAACCCAATCATTTCTAAAGTAGGATGTGTAAATAACAACTCCACTCACCCCACAATTGTATACCTAAGGATCAAAAAATTAGGTTGAGATGTACTATCCTTAGTCTCCAACTTCACCCACTGTCTGGACTCCATCATTAGACCTTCTTTGGAGAGTGAGTCAGCAGAGGCATTTAGTTTGTGGTAGACATGTTTGTATGAAATCCAGGTGAGAATCCCTACCAACTATTTTACCCATACAAAAATAGGGGTCAAAAATATGTTTTCCATTCTTTTCACCATCAACATCCAGTTTATAACCACCTGAGAGTCGCCCAACACTTGTAACCTCAGGATATTACTTTCCCATGACATCATGAGAAGTAGCTTGAGTGCAAATAATTATGCATAATTATTTGTTCCCATTCCTAAACCCACTTTGAACTGAAAATAATAGTTGTTGTTGATGTATAAAACTTCATCAACTCCAAATCTACTTGGTGTTCCTTGGATTGCCCCATCAAAGAACCCCCAAGGCATAGTTTGATCGATCACCACTGGGGTGATTTGTCTAGAAGTCTTGCATTTCCTAACTTTCTTTAGGATTTCAAAAACATTGTGGATCTTTATATATGTCTGAAATGGTGGAATAAAGGTGTTTTTGAAAATATCCACATTTTTAGCTAGCCATATCCCCCATGCCACCACAAAGGGTAATGCTCTGAAATGTTTAAATTTCTTAATATTAAACCAGTTCTACAAACAATCCACTAATGTTTCCCCATGCCAAGAGCCAGGGATCCTTATCAAAACCCTTAGTTCATCCCACACATCAATTGTGTAGGGGCAATAAATAAATAAATGATTAATGGTTTCATAATCAGCTTTGCATAGGGTACATCTGCCTGGCCCCTGCCATCCTCTATACATCAATGTATCCCATGTCAAGATTTTTTTATTCAGGGCCAACCACATGAAGGTTCTAGTTTTAAGTGGAGAGTTGACCTTCCATGAAGGTTTCCACCACCAAAGCTAGTTGCTAGGTCCTTCAAGATAGAACATAGCTTTGTAACCTAGTTTAGCTATGTACTCCCCCTTAATAGGTTTTTTAATCTAGATGAGTTTATCCTCAACCCCTTCTCTAATCTGAACATGGCTGCTTATCAAAGTGTCAACAAATTCATCCCAAAGTTCACTGTCTTTGCCCTCAAGACCCAATTGATGTGCCTTTAGCCATCCTTATTGCCAAAGTGAGGTTGTATTAGGATTAACAACTTGAGACAAAGTAGCAACACCAAGATTATAGAGCTCATAAATTATATTGGTTGGAAGCTTGTATGCATTTCCACTCCCCACCTAAGGATCAACCCCAATCCTGACTTTTCCTCCATTGCCAATGTTCTAGAGTAGCCAATTACCAACTAAAGGGAAACCCTGAACTAAAGCATTCTAAATAATAGAGATATTATTGATGGATTCAGTGGGTTTTCTAATCCACTCCACTAAAGAGAGAGGCTTTATATATTTATGCATTAAAACCTTCTTCCACAAACTCTCCTAAGATATAAGTCTCCAAAGACTCCTGGCTTCCCACGCTTTGCTGAAAAATGTATATTTTTCAGTCCCCAATCTCCTGCTTCCTTTGGTTTGGCCAGACTATCCCATTTAGCTAGAGTCATTCCCACTCTTTCTTTTTTTCTAGACCATATAAATTTAAAACATTTTTTCCTAATATTGTCCAAAACAC
Source organism: Torreya grandis (assembly GCA_037957365.1). Lineage (NCBI taxonomy): Eukaryota > Viridiplantae > Streptophyta > Pinopsida > Cupressales > Taxaceae > Torreya > Torreya grandis. The sequence continues at coordinate 2,508,091 of JARHVA010001624.1, forward strand.
CAATAGGGATATGTGCTAAACCAAGCTAGTAGACAAGGACAACTTCTAATACTGAATTCACAAGAGTCAATCTACCATCCAAGGAGAGCCACATGTAACACCACAGGTTTATATACTTATCAATCTTGTCAACCAACCACACCCAATCTTTTTTCCCATAAGCATTGGGCTTCAGCAGAAACCCCAAATATTTTATACCAGCATGGAAATCAATCTTGGAAAAGGGAAGAATTTGTAATTTATGTCTCTCCTCAACTTCAAAAAGTGCATAACATGACAAGATGGACTTATGTAAATTGATCTCCATCCTCGTGGATGTACTAAAGGTCACCAAAATCTCCTTATATCTAGCTGCATTGTTATGTGAACCATTACCAAAAAACAAGACATCATCAGCAAATAGGAGATGTGTGAGAAAAATGGAGCCTCCCACTCTGATCCCTTTGAGCATCCCATTCCTCTTAGCTTCCTTGATAGCTCTACATAAACCTTCAACAACCAATAGGAAAAGAATTGGGGATAAACGACAGCCCTGTCTAAGCTCTCTACCCGCCTTGAATAATTTTGAGGTTGAGCCATTAATAAGAACAACAAAGGAGACCGAAGAGATGCAACCCATAATCCAGTTGACAACCTGTAAGTGAAAACCAATATGTAGAAGCATTAACCGAAGATACAACCAGCTAAATCTATCAAAATCTTTAGATATATCCAATTTGATGACTATAGCAGGCTGTTTCTTGAGATTGATAGAGTGTAAGCCCTTATGTGCAAATCCAACCGCATCATGTATTTGTCTCCTATTCAAAAAACTAAATTATTCCTCATAATTGGATTTGGAGAAAAAATTCTTGATTCTTTTGGCAATGACCTTAGTAATAATTTTGTATAAGCAGTTGCAGAGGGATATAGGCCTGGAATCATCAAACATTTCAGGACTGCCCTTTTTGGGAATCAAAGCTATAAAGGTTGAATTGAGATTTGAGGGGATCCTTCCATTAAGTTTCGTTTCCTCGATCACCCTTATCAAGTCTTCTGCAATCAGCTCAAAAAAATTAGAAAATAACTCAATAGTCCATCCATTAGGACCAAGGCTTTTATTCTTTTGAATAGAAGAGAGAATAGAAATAAGTTCCTCCTTAGTAACCACTGTCATCATCATTTCATTAGTCTCAATAGAAGAAAATTTTGGAAATTAGGTAGTGAGCTTTAAAATTTCTAAAAGATTGCTCTTATCATCCTCCTTATATAGTTGCTAAAAATGATTGACACCGAGATTTGCAAGTTTTGAAAAAGTTCTAGCCATTGAACCATCCACTTTTGGCATCTCCCATTTAGGTGTTGATATTTTTCCTATTGTTAGCAAAATTATGGAAGAATATAGTGTTTTCATCACCAGCTTCCAACCAAATAGCCTTGCTTTTCATCCTCCATTTAGCCTCACACAATAGTAAAATGTCTCTTTTGATTTTCTCTAGTTCTCTAATCTTGTCCTTATCTTTAGCATTAAAGACCCCCAAAACTTGAGAATCATAAAACACAGAAATCTCACGCTCGATGTGATTAAGAACCTATTCCTGCTGTCTAGATTTATTTTGGGCCCAATGTGATATAATTGACTTAACATGCTTCATGTTTTTTGTAAACTGATGACAAGCAACGTACCCCATCTTATTACCATATCCTTTCCAACAATCTTTGACAAGAGCCATAAAGTCCTCATCCTCCAACTATGAAGGATTAAACTTGAAGGGTACTGGTGGTTTGTTAAACTCAATGCTGAGTTACAACATGATAGGAAAGTGATCAAAATGTCCGTCTGGTATGACCCAAGACCTGATTCGATCTCCCTCCACCATGATATCCTCGAATACTAAGAACCTATCAAATATTTTAGCAATGTAGTCAGCGCCAACCCTGTTATTCCTCCAGGTGGGGACAATTTTAATAGGTTTAGCATCACCCAACCCAACCTCGACGAATTTGTGTACAAAAAATTCATCCAAAGGGTCCATTTTTGCAGTAGTCCCCCAAACCTTAGATCTATTCAAAGTGAGATTTAAATCACCACCCAAGATTAACCTTTTACCTTTTATAATGTCCATCTCCATTAACCTGTCCCAATATGGTCTCTTATTTTTGTAGGGTCCATAGATGTTAACAACAACAAAGTCAGACCCGTTTTCCAAGGAATGCAGTTGTGCCCCTAATCTGGATTCAAGAAAGTAGGAGTTAATGTGCCTATAAGATCTCTTTTTCCAAACCAAAATAAGCCCTCCAACATGGACCTTAGAATCTAGTGAGATGAAGGCCCAGTCCTTCAAGAACAAATGTAAAATACCTTTAGTTTTTTTACCTTCTGTCATTGTCTCTTATAGAAGCAAAATTTCAGGTTTGTGGAGATTACATAACCTCTTCAAGGTAGCTTTTTTAGAGTCACTACCCAACCCCCGAGAGTTTAGAGAGAGCACTAGCATTATGTAACTTTTTCAGGGGAATGTCTTGCTCTAAGTGCCCCATCAATAGTTTATTGTTTCCCATTATGGATATCCCTTAATGCTTTGTCTTGTGCTAGCTTCAGGTTTGATTTCCTCCTTAAAACAGATTTACATTTCGTCCTCTCTAAATCAAGATTGAGTCCACCCAAAACATCAATTCCAACAACATCAACTGACTATTTTTTTAATCTGAGATAATAATTATTACCTCCAATAATGTGTACCCCTTCCTCCGAGCTTGTAAAGGATTGTTCATTGACCCTGTTTATATTGGAATATGTGCTGTGAAGTGTAGTAGACTCCAAAGTATTCAAAACATAGTTTCGAGGAGTCAAAGCCAAAAGCTACTTGACTCCCGCCAATGAAGACTCTCGAGCCCCATCATCAACAACATCCCTTGGTTGTGTTGGACCTGATTTGGTTCCTCCTAAGACCGGCCATTGATCTAGAGATAGAATAATAGTATTATAACTTTTTGTAAAGGGAATTGGGGACGTAGAGGACAACCCCATGTCCAAAGTAATAGGAACATATGGAACAGAAGTAGAAGGATTGTGTGGCCTAGTATGTTTAATATTCCATGTGCCCAAACTCGGCAAAGGAGAGACCATTTCCCTCGATACCTCAACATGACCTTCCTTGTTTACAGCTAGTAATTCTTTCCTTGCCCCCTCCAAAGCCTCCTTCAGATTATCCGGTTCGGGTATAATCCCATTTCCAGAATTGGTTACCACCTCCTCGGCTTTTGAGTTGTCCAAATTGCTTTGTTGTGGATCCTTAGCAACAAATAATCCCTGCCTAGATTCCTCTTGTATATCCTTCAAACAACTCAATAGTTCCTATTGGTCTACATTGCTCTTCCCTTCCACTGAGAAAACAACATGTTTCTTCTCTGATATCCTAGGAAAAGGAGAATCCGTCCTCTTTTGTCTCCATATCTGTCTATTGAATTTCAGCGTGCAAGCATCCGCAAGATGTCCATAAACATGACCTAGAGCACATCAAAAGGGCACTTTTGAATAATCAAGTCTTTTGGTATACTTCCATATGACAATATCGATCTCTATGTCCTCAGGGAGACCTGTACTAAGGTCCAATTCCACCAGTATCCTAGCCAAGGATCGGGAATTGCTCTTTAAGCTTTCCTCGTCCCAATCCAAAAAGGTTCCCAACGAGTTCCCAATTTCTTGAAGTATTCTAGAAGACCACAGTTCCAGAGGTAATCCCGGCAATTTAACCCAAATAGGCTGCACTGCTTTGGATTCCCTTCTCGGATCAAAACATGGAGACCATTTCTTCATGCCCAAGAATGAAGAACCCCAAAACCATCTTTTCTGAAAAATCCTCGCAGAATCCTCAGCTGTCTTAAAAGAAAAGGTAACCCATCCTCTAGAAAGGAAAAAGAACTTAGGCACATATCCTAAAATTGGACTCCACACGTATTCAATCCATATCCTCAGAGACTTTGCTAAGCAAAATCTGCTGAAGAATCTCCCCGTTAATGTCAATGCTTCCATCTCCAGAACTTGTTGCATAAGGATATCTTCTCCTAATACCAAGTTTGCCCTTCCTTCTCTCAGCTTGACACACCTTTTCTGCTTCTTCTCAACTGTGACCAATCTGACCTGTGGATGAAATACATCTGGAGATTGTCCGGTTAACTCAACAAGCTGAAGACTATCACCTCCAAATCCTTCCTCATGTAACTTCCCTTTGTTCCTCAATCGTTCCATCGATGAAGACAAATCCAAAGAACTATAATCCAAAAATCCTAAGTCACCATTATAAGAGCTACCACATCGTGAAGGTTGTAATCTTTTCTCAAATTTTCTATGGTTATCTTCCAATTCGTAACTAACTGAACAATGTCCCACCAGTTCGTTAACCATTTGTGCCAAATCCCGCTCCCCTTGCCACTTTTGAGACAGGTACAAATCGCCTCGAAAAATCCTCTTCTCCCCCAATCAATCCTGGGAATAGTCAGTAAAATCGACCAGGTCCTCTTCCTGACTTGCACCTATCATCGAACTACTAGTAGGGTCAAATTAATGTTTAGCTCAAATGCTACAACTGCCCACGTCCCACCAGGTGAGGGCTTCAAGTCACCAAATACCAGAACCTGATTAGGCAGTCCATTGAAATCACGACCCAAACAGAGGTGATAATAATACAGCTTCTGCCATATTGAAAAACAGTACCCTGTAGAGACAAATAATTCAACATACTCCACTCAAGTGTTTCGAAAAGTTGTAGATGTCAGTGCTAGACATTCCGACAAATAGTTCCCATACATAGTGTCTTCCAAGTTTTTATGCAACTGGCAAGTTACTGTTGACAGAGTGTCTGCTAGGTCCTATTCTTTTCCTCCTCCCATCGATAGTTATTTCCAGCCCCTCTGCATACTCTATCCAACAATATACCTGAATTCGAAACTAACCAATCCTTGCTGGAGACAACGTGCACTTCGACAAACACTTGTCATGCTTCCTTTTTCATGGATTCGACCAGAAAAAGTTGCCTATACTATACATATATTATAAGAGCTCAGAACGCAAATACTTCATAGATATCTTTAAATTAATGGAAAAACTCTGCTCGCTCCTACTCTCTGATTAGGGATCTGTCCTATACCGACGGTGAGCTCTATTGTGCAGCGATTGTTGACATGTGTTCCTCTTCTAGCTATGGCATGTTTTACTGAGCCTCAGGACCGTGTTCCTAATGAGCATGTTTCCCCAAACCTCGGATAGATGCCCGTTCCTGTTTTCCATGAGTAGCTCCCTCTCTTCTCCATTCACATTCTTGCTTCTAATAATTTCTAGATGTTTTAAAATTACTGCGTGTTCAACAATATCTGTAGTCAATGACAATGTTGCTTTTGTTGCACCACCATCTTTGTACCGACACCTTGGTTGATGTGCCTTAGTTATGCCTCGGTCGATGAAGAATTATATATTTGATTTGGTGCCTATTTTTTTTCCACTATACTCCGGAATCTTTCTGTCCCTGCTTGTAAGAATGAGAACTTGTGATGTTTTGGACGCAAACAAATCAGCCAAAATTTGGCCATCTTTTTGATAGAAGGGTCCCGAAAGACCTACTTTTATGCTATACCCAGAGTTGTCTTCTAATATTAGTGTTATTTTAGAATTGGAAGTACTATTGGTCTCCTAAAGGTGGAGGTAGGAGTGATAGACATATTAAGAATGTCTACCATACAATTTTTGTAGTTGAAGTTTCGATTGTTTTAATAGTTTTGAAGTGGAATTGGTATAGCATAATAATTTTTTTTTTAGGGCGATGTTTGATATAGAATGTTAGGGTAAGAATTATTTTTCATAAATTTTGTGATTGATATTACTTTTTGTTTACATATTTTCAAGACATCATTTGATATTGAGTATATTCAACTAGTTTGTATTTGATTGAAGAATAGTAACTCCTTGACCAAAAAAGTCATAGTTATGTTGTTTCCTTCATTGTCAATTAGGTCAAAACTAAAAACTTGCCACGGGATAGTGATGTTTGGGTAAGCATGTAGATTTCTCTTTAAAAGGACTTTTCCATGTGTAATCTAAGGGTGTTTGTAAGGATTCAAATACTTAATTATAGCAATTGACACAATCTATGGGGTTTCTTTCATGTGTTTATCTTGATGTTTTTTTAATGGCAATAACTTTTACACAATTGGACATCTTAAAAAATGCAAAGTCAATAAAAATAAGCACATGGAAGATGGTTTTTGTAGTTGGTACAATGGATTCTTATAAAACGAATAGAAGAAAAAGAATAATTAATTTGAATTTGTAAAAATGGTAACAAATTAAAAGCAGTGCATGAAATTGTATTTTGAATTATATTAAGTTTTAGAGGACATGAAATTTCCATAATCATATAGACAAGGAAATAAATACGTTATTTAGGTCATAATAAGTTGATATTATTTGATAATCGCGTATGAAGTTATAAGGTTTGAAACATGTATGTTAATTCCTCTTAATTGATTGTGTTTAGAAAATACGTAAATAGAATTAATTGAATCTATAAATTAATGCATGTTAAAATGATGAATAATGTTTGAACACATAACTAACAAATTGGTATATAATATGTGTATGTACTAAGAAAACATATAAATAACTACAATAAAAAATTATATAATACATATGGGTTAGCTTTGTTGTTTGTATCATGTATATAATATACATTTTTGTTCTATTTTTTTTACATATTTTTTACAAAGGTTTTTAAATGATTAATTTATAAAAATTCAATTAGAATATATGATGTATCAATAGTAATGTAAGCATATCATAAAGTGACTGTAAATAACACATAGATATTTTGGTAACGTAGATTTTATATCAAATATTTATGAGATGACATAGTTGTTTGCATGAAATATACAATATGTATACTTTTGTTTGGATATTATTATATGGTGACATTTGAAGATGTATTTCTTATTACAAAATAAAAAATAATGATGTTTATAAACATATAGTAATATTTAGGGCCATTGTAGAAGTGTTGAAGTAAGATTTAAAATAAAGTTCTCAAATTAATTTAAAATGTTTAACATTATGAAGTTTTGTTACTTTGTTTGAGTAGTGTAATTTGGATTTGGGATTGGGAACGTGCATTCTATTGTGGATTAAGATATGGCTAGGATCATATTTTATTGCATCTTGGACATTATTATGAAGAATGCCAAAGCCTATAGATTATGTTCAATTGGTTTTAAATCCAGAGATAAATTTTTTATGAGGGTTTGTAACATAAAAGGGCTTCATCAAGTTCTCTTTAATATAAGGGATTTTAAGTTTTGGAATTTCATGATTGATGATGTGAGTGAAAAATTATTTCCAATTAAAGTGCACTTCAAATTATATTTGTTTCACAAATAAGGGCCATGTTAGAGTCTCATTTGGTATGATTACGCTTTTTTGGCTCTTGTAGAAACTAAAATATGATTTATATAGCATCTCAATTATGTACATTTGGCAAGTACTAATCAATTCTCTATCCTTCAATTCTAGACCTTCTTGCTACCAAAAGGCTCACATTCGCCACCTCAAACTATTTATCTTATGGTTTGACCCTATCATTTATGATGACCTAGATCTCCTGCACTATACAAAAAGCCTAATATCTAATATATATCCTTCACTATTAGTTTCAGATCCTCATCAACTTCCTAGCCTATTGGACAGTTGCATCGATGCCATTGTCTAGATTCTTATCAAATGTCTAGTCCTTTAAAGTCATAGAATTTATAAATATTTTGAATCCTATGGGTCAACCCATTTGTTTTATTTAACCCTTCCTTGAGATATTTTCAAAAGGTGTGGTATAAATACAAATTTAAGCCTACTCATTATTTATCTAGCAAATACCAAGCAAGCACCTATTCAATCTAAGTCAATTGATTGCACAATAAATTTATACCACCCTATTCTTCCCTATTTTCATATTAGTCATAGGAATAGTCATATTACAGGTCTAAAACACTCAAAAATAATCCACGAGCATATTTAATCAAGTTACAAATAAGATAATTGCATGCCCTTGCATATAGTATAATGCACCCTTGTGCACAAATAAGACAACACCTAGGAGATAAATACACATGTATAAGTCCCTCTTTAAAGTATTAGCTATGTAATTAGTGTGCATTGATAGAGGGGTCATTGAGGTCAACTCAACTTCATGAGCACACTAACCCATTTTTAGAAAGGTACAAAGACCTAAGGTGAAGAACTAGGATTTAATCCACATACAATAATCTACAACCTATGTGCATGAATAAAAGACATTAGTAGAAAGACAAAAAAAACCTATAATTATCTAAATGGTCACTCTGTAATACATTAAATATTTCATACCAGACAATTACATTGATATCATGATACCTGCATCGAGGCAAGTGTCCCAAGGTTGACGCAAGTGTCCAAGCCTCCAAAATAATATTTCTAATATTTGACAACTAGATCTTGATCTTGTCCCCACACATTTACACCTCTATAATTATCAAATATGGTTGCACATTTTTAGATAAAATAAGTATCATCCCTTCGTAGTGTTTATGCAATCAAATTACTATTTTGAATGTACTATATATATTTAGCATAACTCAACATTTTAATTCAAAATATTCATTTGTCTCAATTTTTTATTAATTAGCTTACTTTAAAATAGTTTTATTAATATTTGTGTATAATCTATTATACCCTTTAAACCTTACCCAAATAATTTTAATAAAACCTTGAACATTTGGTGAACTTGACCTATGTCTCTCCTCATATAAACCCTAGCTTGTTCTAAGGTTTTCATCCTCCTAAGGTTTATACTTGTACTTATTCACATTTTTTATATCATTTGTATGTAACCTAGGCATAGTCATAGATTAGGGGGTATTCATATCAAACATCTTGAACAACCCCTTGGGTTACCTAAAATGTCTCAAGCTAATACCATGCCAAATTATGCAAATAATGAGAGTGCTAATAATGACAATGAGAAAAATGATGGAAAATAATTTATATGATATGAATATGATCATGAGGATAATGAAAAACATGAAAAAATGAGCATGAACAAGTAGACTAAGAATAAGTTAAATCTATTACATTATTTTGAGAGCACATTCATGCAAATCTTGAAGATCTCCACAAGATACTAAATACTATATTGGAAAATAAAAAAGCAAAAGGTGTTAGTGAATAACCTTTTCTCTCTATTGATGCAATTGGGGCTATTGGTTATGCCTATCATACATCCAATCTACTCCCCCTCCCCTTGAGCACATCATTACCTATTACATCTAGTGGGGGGCACAAGATATGTTTTCAAACCATTATACCCTGAAGATCAAACAAATATTGCCACATCCTCCATATGAACAATTAATACTTAAACATAACTATCAATTTAAATGCCTAAATCAACACAAGTGGTGTTTTCATCCCCTTTGATGAATTCTCAAAGCTCAAATATAAAACACAATGGGTCTACTATGCAAACTCTTCTCCAAGTTATCAAATATTTGGAGGCTAAAGTTACCACCATTGAAGAAAATGATTTGAAATAAAGTCATGATATTGATTTAAAAGATGTATTACATAATCCTATGGAACCTAAAATATATTTACACCCTTTGATAATTGGTTTTGTTATACCCAAGTTCAAATTTTATGATGGCAAGGGTGATTCTGAATAACATCTCCACTCTTTCTATGTAGCATGTATTAATTTCACCTCAGATGATAAACCTTTAACCAAATTATTGCCAAGGAGACTAAAGGACCATGATTTAATATGGTTCTATGACTTACTAATCTGATCAATGAAATCATTCGAACCCCTAACAGATTAGTTTATAACACATCTCTTTATCAACATCATTGAAAATAGGTCATATGCCCAAATTGCTAAGATCAATCAAGGAACAAATGAACCTATTAATGAATATGTTTTAAGGTATAAAACAATGTTGTTTAAAATGACAAATTAAATGGTAGAGAAAGAGCTTTAAGACATCTTTAAGTGAAGTTTGCTTACCCCATTACACGAGTGTATTGTTTTAAATAAGCTCAATTATTTTGATGACTTGTGCCATATTGTTCAAGATTGTGAAATGAAACTTATTTTCTTGAACAAGCTTAAGTATGTATAAGACACATCAAATACATTTATTACTAAGTTTCATACCAAACCAAACTACAAGGTAAAATATACATAACCTTTAAAGGAAGTAACTACAACATTAAATGTAACATCATAATAACATGATTGGCTCATAGTATCTAATACACCTAAAAGACAATTTACATGATTGCCTAAGTCTCCAACTTTGTTACTTAAGAAGCTTATAGAGTGTCATCTCATATCTCTTCCTCTTCCTATAAACGCTGATATGATTTGATCTCTACCAAAAAGATATGATCCTAATGCATATTGTGACTATCACCAAGGCTCTAGGCATTCTACAAATAAATGTTATACCTTGAAACATAATTTCCATGATCTTCTTGATAATCGACAACTTAATTTTGATTATCATTTAAAGGATTTAGGTTCACAACCTGGTGACCATCAAAACCAAAAGATATTTAAAAATCCATTGCAAGATCATTCTAAGAAAGATCCATAAGTGAAAATGGAATATATTACACATCCTCATCCATCACATTATGGGCACCCATTAGATGGGATTATTAGCACTTATACATGAACAATAATTCCTATGGTTTAGAGACCTATTACATTTGATGACAATGAAATTGTGGATGATGAATCAAATATTCATTCATTATTTATTCAAGCATACATTAATCATTAGCCTATACATAGTGTTATGATTGGTAACAGTGCTAGTGATACTGTATGTACCATGCTTTTAGTTACACATTTGGGATATATATATATATATATATATATATATATATATATATATATATATATATATATATGATGATGATGATGATGATGATGATGATGATGATGATGATGATGATTTATACCCTTTGACCAAAATGATCAAATCATTTTGTTATTGGTGAGGTCAATTTAAATTTACAAGTTGCTCCATCACATGTGGTTACCACCTTCTCAGTTATACCATATGAGAGAGTCTTTGATATGTTATTGTGATGACATTAGATACATAAAGTCTATGTAGTACCTTCCATATTACATGGATGTAATAAATACATTCATACCAATAAGGTAGCCATAGTTTTTAAAATTCCATATGAACATCCACTTGAATAAGAGAAGTTTACTCTGAGACAACTAATTATATAACCTGTTAAGGTTGATCATTTGTGAAAGGGTAAGCAATAGGAAATCCTCTTTCTTAGGTGGCCCATACTTGAGATACCATTACACCAAAGATACATAGTGGATTCCATGGCATCCTCATCAACACCTACATGATATACCTAGTTTATATGAGCACATAAACATGTTCCAATTATAGTTATATCGAATAAACTACATAACACTAAATAATGGGTTCCATGAACCCCTAATCATTATATTACCTATTAAAAACCACATAATCCTATGTGACATATATAAAGTACCATAGATTTTATAGTTCTAAATATGCTACCTATATGTGCTCCTTGGTAGTATCATCAGTTTGATGTACCGCATTTTGAGTTTGGAGATACCTATAAGCATACCTTGGATGAGATCATAGGTTAGTTTTTTAATTTAATATATTAAAAAAATTAAAAAAAAAAATTCCAAAAAATAAAAAATTAAATATTCAAGAAAATACAAAAACATTCAAATAGTTCCAAAATATAAAAATAATCAGCTTTCATATGTTTACTAACTCCTTGGAATCTATGTTATTTTATTTATGTTAGTAAATAACTTATAATTTCATTTCCAAATACACATATGTTTCACACATACTTGAGTGTGATACATGTATACACCAAACCCATGATACATGCACATACAAATGTTGGGCCTTTCCTCTTCCCATGCAACATATTACATTGGGGGTATTTGCTTTCTTGATCATGATTGACATAGTTATATTATTTTATGATCACCTTTCCATTGATCATGTTGAACTTATATACTAACATGTACACATTCCTATACTCACATTTACATCTTTCATAATGTACTTGATATGTTATGTTACATGACATTTTTTATTGAAATATACATGCAGGGATTAGTATGATATGCTTATGTTAGTTAATTATATTTCATTATCACTTAAGTATTTTTTCATGCTTCTTATTATCTATCATGTGGAACATTTGAATATGTTCTTTGTTTGTTGGCCCTTGTGCCATTGTATGCTGCATTTTTTTGCTATTTTGACATTTCAATATGTCATTTCTTATAGTGTGTGGCATTTAAACATGTTCCTTGTTTATAGTCTTCTTAGACCCATTTTTGTGAAATTGAGTGCTCTTGTGTGTGTGCTTGATTATTTGATAAGCTTATACTATTAGTTTTTAGACACCGCCATGATCCATATCATAAATCTTAGGACTTGTTGTGATCATATACTGTGAACTTCATTGATATATCTACTTAGACATGAGGCTATTTATTTAACCCTTTTTGGAATATGTGGCTATTGAGGGTTAAGGAGATAAAATAACCTATACACAAGGATGAATACAACTATTCTATAGGAATCCAATTAATTACCAAATTAGATAAGTGAGTATTCTAAATTAAAATACTAAGATGTGTTAAATATAGAAATTACCAAATTTGAAAGATATTTTATTGATTGTGAATCTAAAGATAAATGATACTTAGATACATTTATCATGCATAGGTAGATCTAACTTTTACATAGGTAAAAGTATGTAGGATCCAAATTTAGAGACAATTCTAAAATTTTAAAAATGATGTTTCTAGAGCTATAGACACTATTTTTGATCTTGAGACACTACTATCGATGCTACTATCTGTTATGCAATGCTAATATCTAGTACAAAAATATGCATTGGGTTGTGATGGGACCAACTTCACTATTATGGCTTTTCTATCACATTTCTCTTATTGTATTCAAATATTGAACATAGGTTGTACATATATGCTTATAGATCAAACCCTAGCTCTTCACCTTTCTTCACCCTTAGGATGTGTTTGTAAAAAATAGGTTAGTGGGATCACAATGTTGAGTTAGCCCATTATCAATAAGTGATTCTTACATAGCTAATGTTTCAAGGAGAGCCTTTGACTTATGTAGTTTTCCCCTGTGTGAGTGTGTGTGTGTGTGTGAACAATGGTGTAATATGCCATATGTATACTTATGCAATGATCTAGCTTGTAACTTGACAAATACTCCTCATAGGTTGTTCTTTGGATGCTTTAGACCTTTTTTATGACTACTCCTATGTCTGATAAATGAATGGAGGTGAATAAGGTATAATAACTTAGTTGTGTGATTGATTAAATGAGCCATGGTAAGTGTTTACTTAATAATTGATAGACGAATAATGAGAAAGCCTAGACTTGTATTTATACCATAAATATGCCAACCCATAGGTTTTGGATATTTTTTAATTTGGATGAATTTAGGTGACTAGATACTAGGTAAGGATCCAGACACTAGCATTGACACTAGTGTCCCTCTGTGGCTGGTAATGTCTAGAAACTAGAAAATAGGTATGGATTTGTAACTTGAAAATGAAGGATATATATCAAGTTTTTAGCTTTTTGTAGTGTACAAGTTTTCTGGGTCATCACAATGATATGGGTCAGACTATAATATAAGCATTTGAGCATAATAAAATGTTTAATATGAGCCTTTTAGCAATATAGAGGTCTAGAACTAAATGGTAAAGCCCTAATTGGTATTTACAAATGTACAAGAATGAGATGCTATAAATATTCAGTTTTAGTATCTACATTTTCCCTCTCCATTAATCTAATAATACATATAGATGAAATTACTAGGTTAAAGGAAATAAGTGTGCACCTAGGCATGTACTACACACTTTACCTTTGCTTGAGGCCACTATGAATGTTTTCTTGGTGTATGACCTATAACCAAGAGCATGTTATAGCATAAATTAGTGCAAATAACTAAAATTTGAAATAATTGAAATGCTTAAAAGGAAGGAGAGCAAGGAAGGAGTGCAAATGTGTGTCGATGCAACCAAGTTGCCACTTTGTATTTTACTTGGTAAGTATGCTTTCTTATGAATCATTGGAGTTGAGAGAGGTTCAAACCTAAACATTGTAAATTTGAAGAGGGAGATTAGAATGTATCATGCCCCCAATCTAGTATAAGGATGAGTTGTGACATAGCCATTGAGATCACTAAATCTTAATTGCACAACTCAAGTGTAGATAAACATAATCTAGTGAGGGTGAGTGATTTAATCAACTCATCCTATAAATTTGGTGAGGTTGGCTGATTTAATCAACCCAACCTATAAATATGGTAAGTTTGAATGATTCAATCAGTTCAACCTATAAAATAAACCAACTGATATAGATAGAAAAGGTTCAATAACAACATATCTTGGTGTAAAATGGTGCTTCCTAGTGATAGAAATATTAAGATATAATTAGTAAATTATGTAATTTTTGGTTGACTAGCATGAAATATGTGCCTATAATGTGTCTCAAGCTTAAGTATATGTCAAAATGTAACTTATGATATATAACTATGTATAATATATGTGTCATAAATCCGAAAATCTCTATCCAAAATCTATGAAAATTGGTGCAATGTATAAGATTCTAAACCAAGTGTTTATTTAAATCATGTAACTATATGAGTGATTATGCAAGTGTGGAGGTATGTCTTCATGACATGCCAACATTGAAATTTGGATATACTGAGAATTGAGTCAGTATGGAGGTCATATCTATATGACATGCCCCAAGTAAAATATGGAAATTATGTAAATGTGGAGGTAATGCCTTTATGACATGCCCCTAATGATATGGCCCCATTTTGAGGTGAGGGAAATAGAATTAGGTATGTACCTTACCTTAAAAGGATACGGTAACTATATGATTTGTGTATAAATCATGTAGCATATAGGAGTAACACATATAATTAGATATATCATTGAAACATGTAGTATATGATCACATCAAGCCTTAATATGTATGATATAGATTATGGCAACATCTAGAAAGTAATAGTACAATCTCAATAAACAATCAAGCACACACACACATGAGTACTCAATGTAATGCAAAAGAATGGCCCAATGAGATATCATGTAAGGGGCATGTTCAAATTGTCATAGTGCTATATGAACTCATGTGACCTTAGGATCACTCCTACACACCATGACCATAGAGAATCCATCATTCCCATATAATAATCAAATAAACATTATGCATAAAAGAGTCTCTATATTAGTGTCTCATGAACAAAATACAATATGTAGGATTTCTCTCTTCTACCAAACTAGGAGAAATAAAATGAGTACTTAATAAATAGTCAAATGAGTTAGTTTTAAAATAATTGCTTGGTTTTTGTGATCAACCCACATATATAGAACTGTCTAAATAGTTGCACAATAAAATATTATTCATGCACACATAAAAAATAATTTTAAGAACTATAACAAAAACTCCAAATCAAACTTTACAAGTTATGAGTGGGTGTGAGCATGGTTAAATACAAAACTAGTTTATAAATAACTCAAACCGCTAGCTAGTGTGAACATAAACACTCCAACACCCTCCCTTAAGTGAAAAATAGGAGTGAAAAAAGAGAAAGCAAAGAGATTGATGGGTCTTGGAAACTAGTCTTGATCATGTACCCATGTACAAAATCATAGTGAAATACAAAGTGTCCCTATGGTAACCAATCCATCTTACTAGAATACATGGATGTCAATTTGTTGTAACCACTAAGTCAAATAAGAACTAGTACTCTGTATGACGTTCAATCTATAAAAAACTTGGATCACAAATCACTAGGAACAAGAGTTACCAAGGATGAAATGTATCACCATAAGCTACCCAAAAACTAGTAGAACCATAATGAGAGTGGAAAAGAAGACATATGTTTTAAGTCATACCACTAAGCACAACTTAAAATATCACACAATGTTGTATTAGGTGCACTTGATGGAGTGAATCCCATTAGATAAAAGTGTACTCAATCAACTGCCTACAGAGGAAAATGTGGTACTCCAAGGGCTAGCAAGGATAATAATACCTAAAGTATAATTGCACACACACCCCCATAATGTTAAAGTGGGTATAGTGACTCAAAAAAAATATCTGTATAAGTGGGCCAATCCCACTACAAAACACTAAAATTTTGACACTCGGATTCACTAGACTATCTAATCTTCAAAAGGAGATCAAGCTCCATAAAAAATCTAAAGAAGACTATCAACATCAAAGATATAGATATAAATATCTCTTGCATATGTCCCTAGTGGTGATGGGGTAATAAAAATTTTAAGTATAAAGTACTCAATATGGAGCATACACATATGAATAAAAACTCCATGACTCTCAGTACGACTACAAATAAAGGTCTCATACAAAAACAATATCACCAAGTGATGCAAGAAAGTCCATAATACAGTAGATAGAATCTATGAAATGAAAGATATAGGATCCAGAAAACACATCTACCTAATAAGGATCTCAAATAACTAAGGAATATCAAAAGTTAGGAGGAGCAATGTGCGATCGAAGAAGCTAAGTAATGGAGGAACCTTGCTTGTAGAATCCTCTCAAAGAATGTTGTCAACACCATCAAGAATGATAAAAAATCCACCCCAAATGAACATGAATGGTGGATGAAGATGCCTATATATGAATGGGTGTAAATTATATAGTATACGAATGTGAGGTAACATCCAAAAATGTGTTAGGTGGATCATGTCTAACTAATATAATCTCAAGTTTCTCAAGCTTGAGTGAAGGTGCAAAAGAGCTCATATGTATTTCAATATCCTCACAAAGAGTGGAGTGAACAAAGGATAGAGCTCTATCAAAATATCCCAATGAAGATGAAACACTAGTATAATAACTAATGCCATGTTGAACAATTCATGTAACTCGCTAGATAGGGTGATCAATTCCCTATAAATATTTTGCAATGCCCATAAGTTTGGTAGTGTGACCCATGGAATGAAGCATGTGGGAGCCAAAACTAGTGGTTTGCTTCTTAAAAGAAGCAAACATATATGTAGGTAGAACTGGAGTGGGATGTGTAGAGTGTGTAATAATAGTAGGCCCAAAAGTATCATCTGTAACAAGAGGAGCAACGTGAATAAAGGGTTTCTTAGGATCTGGTAGATCACATTGAAAAAGTGCATCAAGTGTGTGAGTACCATATTCAAAATCACTTCATGATGGACTAGGAATAGGGGAATGAATGCCCAACATATCATTATGGTGTTATTGCATCCTAGCAATTTGACTCTTTAGGGAGTGAATAAAGGAGCCCTTATTATGAATGAGGGTGTGCAAAAATAAATCTTATTTCACTAATTTACTATTCACTTATTGTAGTGATAGAAAAGATGACTTTATATAAGGCACAAAAGGTGCAACAACCATAGTATTAAAATGTTCATCCATATGATTAGTAGAAGGCGGTGTATGCACCTCTTCTATGTCATGAAGAAAACATAGTGTAAATGTAACATCCTGACAAGATAAGTCCTCACTAATAAATGAAGGAGGACAAGAACTAATAGAAGGAGTAGATGCCAAAGGCTCATCATGAATATCATGATAGGTATTTAAAAATATTATACAAGTTATTTAACTCAAGCAATCAACAATGAATTCGAACATAATACACAAAGAGTAGACAAAGAATAATATTATAATTTTCATAATATATTAGTTATTACTAGACAATACATTTATATAGGAAAAGTGTTTCCTATAATTGTAGAGCTCATATCTCCACCAAGATATACTCATATCCCTATAATAGCTCACTTACCTATTCACGTAATATTTTTTTAATAATAATATATACTTTCAACCAAAAAACTAACCAACATACCTATATTGACTACTTACCATAGTGAATTTACCCATGTGAATACTATAAATTCCTAACATTCACCCCTTAGTGTGAGCATGAGGAAAACATTAATCTTGTATCTACACCTGCTCTCATGATTTGGTGATTTTATTAGGATAACCACAAACCTTAATGATGGTTTTGTATATGGCTTACCAACAACCCAAAAGGGATGGTTTTCAAGTGGTTTACCAACAACCAAAAAAATATGGTTTTGTAAGTGGTTTAACACCAACCACATCATGATGTGCAACACTTTTATCATATCTCTCCACTATCTCACATTTAGGGAAAATATAAAAGAATTTTCAGCTCACTTGTTACAAATGTGAAAATGAATATAACATCTATTCTTATTACAACACAATAGAAAAATAAACACACAACTAAAAAATGTCACCATAGCTTCTTATGAACTCATCGTTGGTGACTAATGAGAGGTCACTAAAAGACATTTAGCCTCTATTTCCTTCATCTTCTAATAGGTTCACTGCCTACTCAACTGATGACTATGTCAAGCACAATAGTTTCCACATTGAATGTACTTAGCCCCTCAATGTGAAACAATACATATGACATCGAGGTTGCCCTAAAATGCATCCTTTTATAATTTTGAATATTAAAAAAATACTTTTTGATAATGAAAACCTTTTTAAGGACCTTAATTTTGACAAAAAAACTCAACTTTTAACTCTTTTTAAATTAATTTTTAAATCTATGATGAAATGACATGCTATAATAATTTTTTTAATTTTTACCTTATAAAATGATTAGACTTAAAAAGACTCTTCAACTACCTTAACTCAAAGACTTAAAAAAAATGACTTACATAGGTGACAACTATTGCATGGAGTGCATGGCTACAAATGGTGCATGAAGGTGTATGTAGAGAGAATATTACACAATTAGTACACAAAAACTCCATAAAGTCTAGCAGATGTTTGACACATAGAGTGATCCAAAAATGCATTACATCAGATTTAGAACCAATAATTTTTTTTGGAAACTTGTGGCATCAGGTGAGAAGAAATTATTTGTGACTTGGTGGCAAAAACTATGATGTATATTGGTGATGACAAGGAGAAGAATAGAAGATGAAACTTGATTTTAGAGTATAGGAAGCTTGCAAATAAATAGCTTTGGTTGATATATGTCTGTATGATGATTATATACATGGTAGATTAGATGATACATGGTTATCAATTATTAACATAGGTATAATAATGCAATAAATGCATAAAGGTAGACTCCTGAATGGAGACCAGGATCTTGAGACTAAAATGAAGTAGATCTTAATACAAATGCTTTAGAGCTAAACTTGATGTAGCACAGGTCCAAGTCAATGAATGTTGAAGGATCCAAACTAAACCACAATGACCTTTGACTACCAATTAGGTGTATATGGATATGATATCTATAATGATATGCACATTCAACCATACATTTTAAATTATTTCTATGACTCCTCTAAGGTGATTCAAACTCCACATCACACTAATCTCCAATTGTGTAAGGACAACTAAAAATAACTAATTAATTTATATTAAATCTTCCATATTTGAAAAAATAAAACCTTACTAAGGCTTCACACTAATTGTATACATCCAAAAATGAAGCTTATATATAAATCAATCCTAACTCAGAGAAGATAAATCACACTTAGCCTTCCACTTGTTGGTATATTTAGATAATTGGGTCATGACCAAGATGGATCTACTAGACCTAACCAAGGGGTCCTTTACCATAATAATATCATTAGAGAGTGTTCCAATCCTCTAGTCAAGAAACACCATGTGATAACCCTAACTAGGTCTTATATTTTTTGATATTCATAAAGTAAATACAAAGTAAAGTAAAATCTAACCTAGTGCTCACCAAAGCTTGTGGCACAAAATGGGGTTATTAAACATAAAAATAAACATGCATATAATAATTATAATTAAGTAAATGTAGAGGAAATACTAATCCATGAAGAGAGAAATACATTTAAAAGCCATTATGTATGCTACTTCTATCTACAAAAATAGAGGAGTAAGAGTTAGAAATACTTACTTTAAAGATGAACTTGTTGAGAATCAATCTATCCCTTGGCCAAAGGTGCTTCGCAAGAGGTTTTTGTGGCTTGTAAGGATCATTAAGATAGGCCAAAGAATCCAAAACTTTTCCACAAGATAATATTATTCTCCAAGTGTAAACCCTAATCAATGACTCCTCAAGTAGAAGGGTGGAAGAGTAGATTGTAAAGTAGCACAAATGAATGATTAGCTTTGTCTCTCTCTAAAAAATGGTGAAAAGGATGTTATATACAGATGGATCTAACCCTAAAACTTTTTGAAACTTTAGATAATAGAGTTATCCCAATCAATTCTATATCGTTAATTAATAAAAATAAGTTAGGTCTCAGTCTGGGTTGACAAGGCTAACCTAGACTCGTAACGTGATAATATATTTCAAGTATAGGGTCAACCTAGGTTGACATTGTTTAATAAATGTCAAAAAGAGTTTTTGGCTTCGGTAGGGCTTGTTTAAGGTGATGAATTACTTGGATGAGTGTGTAAGGAAGGTATCAAAGATTAGGGAAGTGTATAGGAGAAGTTTGTGTAGGTTTCAAGTGGTGGTATAGGGGACAACAATCTTGTGAAGTAACAAAGGTCTACCCACTCCTTTCTTGGTGCACCCTTTAAGGTATGCACTCAGAGATATTAAGACTCAAAAGGTTCCCTCAATACATAAAGCATTAGTAATTGATAAAGTTTGAAAATATTATGTGTATACATATGTCCCACTTGAAGCTCATCACATGTCACTTAGGTGTAACATGGGATGGTGATTTGAGAAAAGAACATAGTAACACACAATGATGAAGCTACATAAATTACAATATTTTAAAGCATAAAATAATTGAAAGTAAATAACTAAAATAAACAAGTAATGTATGTGTATCTTGACCTACCTTTATTTTTGGATGGTTGTTTGATGTGTTTATAGTTATGATCATGGAGGGTACAAAGACTACTTTGGACAAACCCAAGGATAAAAAACTAAAGAGTAAAAACAAACAAACACAAGAAAGCCAAGATAATTGAACTGTGTAGGCATAACGTACATGGAAATTTGGTAAGCTAGGGTGATAAATGGTTAGGATAAAATGAACAAACCAAAATTTAGATTAAATTGAATAACCAAAAATACAAGGCTACTAAATGATCAAAAAACTCAAACAAGTATACCTTAAGTAAGAAAGGTAAACAAACCAAGTCAAACTAAGGATACAAGTGAAAATGGTAATCAAACTGAGAGGATCCTCCTATAATAATTTAATAAAAATTCATGAAATAATAGATTTATTTAATGAAAATACATAAAATAATAGATTTATATAGTTAGCAGAAACACCAAAGGGATTATATTGATCTAAGGACACTTTAAGGGGACAACCTCTTTTAAGCAAGCTTAATACAATAATTTTATGGATGCCTTCATTGGCCTCAATACTTAATTATATACTATGTCTAATCTAAACAATTAATACTTCCCATGAATGTGGGATTAAACAAAATGCTTATGGGATGATTTATAAAGCATATGCATCCATAACAACTAATATACTAACAAAGTAAAGAGAAGGGGTAGCACGGGTTCTTAACATCCCCTCCCTCTTATAAAAATATTTGCCCTCAAAGCTTTAGATGTAAGAATTGGTGCTAAACCTAAAATAGTGGTTCCCATGTTGCATCCTTTGGTTGTATTCCATGCCACTGAATTCATACCTATGTGATGGAGTGGGAGTGATGTTGGCATGTGTGCATGTCTAGGATTGCCTTTGGATCAAGAAGGATGGATATTTCATTATTAAGTTCATGTAGAATAGTTTGCACTCTGATGTTTGTGCAAAACACTTTCTTCAGAAAAGAGACATGAAATACTAGGTGAACTTGGGAAAAAGGTGGGACCTCTAAATTATAAGCAACTGACCCAATCTTTTGTAGAACCCTATATGGCCCATAGAACTTAGGAGCTAACTTATGACACCCTTTGAGTTATAGGGAGGATTGCTTGTATGGCTGTAGGCAAATAAAAACCATATCACCTACTTGAAAAGTGCACTTGGAATGATGCTGATCAACCTATTCTTTCATTATATTTTATGCCATATGAAGATTATCCCATAGGGTGCTAAGGATTTGATCCCAAGTTCAGAGAATCATATCAACCGCTTGAACTGATGAATTACTGGGGGTGTATGGAAGGAGCATTAGTGGTGCTTGACCATAGACTTCTTCATATGGAGTCATTTTGGTTGAAGTGTGGTAGGAGGTATTGTACCAACATTCACTAAGAGGGAACCACTTTTCCCATTGATGTTGTTGTTCTGAGGTGAATCAATGAAAAAAAGTTTCCAAGCATTTGTTGACAATTTCAATCTAGTTATCAATTTGTGGATGATACCCAAAACTCATCTTCAATTGGGTGTTAGTGCATCAAAATAGTTCTATCCAAAAATGGTTGGTGAAGGTTGCATCATGATCCAAGACAATAAAAGAAGGAATGCCATGAAGATGGAAAATCTGGTCCAAGAAAATTTGTGCGACTTTGGAGGTAGTATAGGGATGGTTGAGGGTATAAAAATACTAAATTTGGATAGGAGATCAACCAAAACCAAGATCACTATTTTAGCTCCAAATTTATGGATCCCCTTAATGAAATCCATAGAAATATCTATCCAAATCCTGGTAGGGATGGTCAAGGGTTCAAGTAACCCAAGAATGAATGTTGTTTCACCCTTGTTGCATTGGTAAGTATCACATTAAACCACCATCTATTGAATTTTCCTTTTTCTTTCCCTTAAAAAATAAGTTTCATCATGATTACTCATAAGTTTTGAGAAACCTTGAGTGCCTTACGAATGGAGAAGCATGGAGTTCATAGAATACAACCTGCTAAAGATCTATGCTCTGTGGAAGCACCAAATGACCCTTATATCACATAGAAGCACCATCTTAAGAGTAATACATTATGACAAAGGGGCTAGTGGCCAACTGTTGAATGATTTGAGATAATGAGGATTCATTGACATACCCCTATTATACAACATCTAACCAAATTAGAATATGCTTGGAAATAGTTGAAAGGGAAGCTTGGTCTAAAAATGTCTGAGACAAAGCATCCACCATAATATTATCCTTACCTTTGTTGTAAGTGATCTCTTAGTCATAATACATGAGTTTTTTTACCCATTTATGTTGTGATGGGGTGGAAATCCATTTTTCTAAGAAATATTTCAAACTCTATTGATCAATTTTGATGCAAAAATGATTCTCCAGTAGTTATGGCCACCACTTTTGTTCTACATGAAAAATGGCTATCATTTCCTTCTCATAAGTAGAGAGTACTAAATTCTTACTAGAAAGGGCTTTGATAGTGAATGCAATGGGGCATCCTTTTTGGAGGATAAAAACACCAAGTCCATTACCGCAAGCATTGCTCTTGATAGTGAAGGTCTTGGCAAAATCTAGTATAGCTAAAACATGTATAGTACACATAACTTGTTTCAATTCTTCAAATGCACATTCAACAGCTTGTGTCCATGTAAAATAATATTTTTTCAACATAGCTATTAGCAGATCTACAATCTTTCTATAATCCTTGATAAACTTGTGATAGTATCTAGTTAGCCCCAAAAAATCATGAAGGCTCTTAAGTGTCTGAAGATGAGGTTAACTTATCATGGTAGCTATTTTTTTAAAGATCCACCTGAACCTCTTGGTTTAAAATAATATGTTTGAGACACTCCACTTTATCTTGGTCAAAATAATATTTGGACTATTTTACACTAAGATGATGGTCAAAGAGAAGTTGTAGTGTGAGATCTAGATGTTGGAGATGTTCAAACCATGTTTTACTATAGATGAGGATATCATCAAAGAAGACCAAAATTAATTTCCATAGGTAGGGCCAAAATATTTTATTCATCAATGTCTAGAATGTTGAAGGAGCATTAGTGAGGTCAAAGGGCATGAACATAAACTTATAGTGGCCATCATGCATGCAAAAAGCTATCTTAGGGATATCATCCTTATGAAGTCAGATCTGGTGATATCTAAAGCGGAGATCTAACTTAGAGAAAAAATGAGTTCCATGAAGCTCATCAATACTAGGGATTGGAAACTTATCCTTGATTATGATGTGAATAAGTGCTCAAAAGTTAATACAGAGGTGTTATGACCCATATTTTTTTCCAGACAAGGAGAAATAGGGAAGAATATGGGCTGGTATTAGGATGAATAATGCCTTGCTTTAGTAAGTCTCGAATGAGCATATTAATCTTAGTCTTTTGATAAAATGGGTAGTGGTAGGACCTGATGTTGGGAGGAACACTTACAAGAAGGAGCTAAATATGATGGTCCTCTAGTTAAGAAGGTGGCAATTCCATTGGTTCATCAAAGACATATGCATACCTATGCATAATGGTTTGTAAATTAGAAGGAGTAGTGGAGACCATTGATGGTTGCATTTGAATGGAATAGAGCTAGGCAATGGCATTATGTGAATTCTTCTTAAGAAGATTTTCCATGTGATGTGAACTTATGATGCAGAGAGACCCCAAGTGTAATCTTTTCAATGTGTGTTTTTTCCCATTATCTAAAAATTACATCTAAAGTTCATCACAATCCCATAAGATGGGTCCATGTATACGTAACCATTGGCCTCCCAAAATAACATCATATCCACTTAAGGGTAAGGTAAACATGTTAGAGTACAAGTTATAATCTCCAATAGAGATACACATATTGTGACACTTCCCTTTGTAAGGTAATGTGCCTCCATTGGCAATCATGACTTCAAATTTAGAGGAAGGATGGAAAAAATAATTAGCCTATTTGGTGATCTAAGGGTTAATGAATTTATGAGTACTACCAAAATTAATGAGTATTATGAGAGGGATATTCTTGAAGTAACCCCTAAATCACATGGTTTATGGGGTGATGACTCCTACTAAGTCATGAAGAGAGATATCTGGTTGGTTTTTCTGAGATGCAGGTTCTATAATCAACCAAGCTTCTTTTGGATCATCTATTGTATCCTGAGCATCTTCCCAAACTTCAATTTTGGGTGGATATTCAACATCTAGTAGGTAGAGATTTTACTCAAGAAATCAATGTATATGAGTGAATTTATCATCATAATTATAACATAGTCCTTTTTCTCTACGTGCTCACATCTCTGCTTCAGTCAAATGCTTGATAGGAATGGTTCTCAGGGCTGACATTATTTGAGATTGTTGCAGAGTTATATTTCTAAATGGAGCAAAATTGGAATTAAATCATTACTATTCTATGATTTTGTCCTCTGCCAACTTAGCCAACCCTAGGGCTTCCATCATCATGTTGGGCTAAAACATTTTGACCTCAGATCTAATTTTATCCTTCAATATACTAACATAACAATTCCCAAAGAATTCATCGAATAATCCTTCTGTGTGATTGGCTAGTTTTTAAAATTCTATTTGATATTATTTCATAGTTTCTATTTAGCAAAGTTTAGTGAGTGCTCTAGTGAAGTCATCAAAAGCACTAGGGCCAAACCATTACAAAATTAGGGTACAAAAATCAGTCCATAGTGGCTTGTCATGAGCCTTGATATACCAATGATACTATTGAAGGGCTTCATGTTTCAAGTGAAAGGATGCAAGCATGACTTTGTTGGTATCAAAATTATTATGAAGACTAAAATATTATTTTACCCTATAGATCCATCTAGTCAGATCTGCACCATTGAATCAAGGAAAATCAAGATTTAGCCCATGAAAAATGTTGGAATTAGAAAACCCAATGTCTGAAGAGGATTCTAGATGTTGTTTGTTGTTCAAGGTCATATGTTGAAGATTGAGGTCAAGAATTTTTGTCTTATGGGTGACAATTTCATCCTCCATGTTTTTTTCTCCCGTTTGGGTTACTACCATGGCCAAAATAAGATTTTTTTTTAATGGGTAAGAAAACTAGATTTAAGACATGTTTAGTAAAGATATTTTTTAATTTGGGCAAAATTGAAATGGGTAAAGGTAAGTTACTATTTTTTTTGCATAGTGGGAGTAGGATTGATGAAGGCTAAGGTAATTTCAAAAGTGAAAATGAAAAATTTGGAAAATTTATCAAAGAGGTACAAAGGAGAAGAAAAGGGAGATGAATACTTTGGAATTTTTTTGAAGTAAATAGATAAAAATAGAAGTTATGAAAAAACCTAAAAAAAGAGAAAATTGAGATTTATGAGAATTAGGAGTGGAATTGGGATATGGGACCTCAAGGAAAAAAATGTGGAGAATGGAATTTTTAGTGTTTAGATAAAGTTTGAGGATAAACGAAGCAACAAATGAAGAGATATGGTAGAAAAACAAAAAAAAATTACTCTAATTTTTTGAGTCTGTTGAGAATATTTTGACACTGATATGACAAATCTTCTGATAATTTATTGGTAATATGTGTAGATCTAATATAGAAATTTTTTGATACTCTACTGGTAATATATGATCTGATATGGTAGTTTTTAAATACTCTATTTTTAATACGCTAAAACTAGTATGACAATTCTACTGATACTCTACTAGTAATATTTTGAAATTGATAGAAATGGCCCCCAAGTTTCCATGACTACCTAAGGTTTTATAGATATCTCTCTGGCCACCAATGTCATCTGAGTACCACTCTCTACAAAAAATTTGGCCATGGATTTACCCCTAAATGATAGCTCTTAGCTTTCTTCATGAGTGAGAATTAGTCAATCAGGATGGGGTCATTACCCTTTTCACTAGTAGGTCCTGTCAATAGACTAGTTACGTTGGGGTTCTTGTGGTACTTCTCACAATAAGTGTTAGGTCTTACACCCAAACACTTCCCATATTTATGTGGATAGGTATTTACCTTAATCTAAAATAGATTATTGTGATATAGAAAGATACTTAAATGAATTATGTAGTGGAACAAAAAAATAGTTTGAGAAAAAAATTTGGCCTTGAAAAATGCTCTGATACTAGATGAGAGGATCCTCCTATAAAAATTTAATAAAAATACACAAAGTAACATATTTATTTAATGAAAATGTATGAAATAATAGATTTATATAGTTATCAAAAACATATAAGGGATTATATTGATCACAAGCCACTTCGAGGGGTAAACCTTGTTTGAGTAAGATCAATACAATAATTTCATGGATGCCTTCATTAGCCTCAACACTTATATACTAATTATAATCTAAGTAACTATTAATTTCCATGAATGTGGGATAAAATAAAATACTCACAGAATGAATTAAAAAACATATACATCCATAACAACTAATATACTAACAAAGTAAAGAGAAGGTGTAGTATGGGTTCCTAACACAAACATCAATATGAAAGCAATACCAATCCTTTATTAAATAAAGATGGGCAAGCAATGGTAAAATAATATTGATGAGTGAGCAGTAATAATCCTTACTAAATCATCAATGGAAAAAGTAAATAAAAAAAGGAAAACAACATTGGTGAGTCATAAGTAACAATACAAACTCACTCAATAATGGAAAAAGTACTAAAAAATAGAAATAGATGTAGTTTTCTGAAAAAAGAAGGAAATATAGAAATAGACATAATTTTGAAAAACAAAAAAACTACAAAAAATATAGAAATGGATGCAGTTATTCTAAAAAAATGAGTGATAATGATTTAAAAAAAAAAAAAACCAAGGTAATTCTAGAAATGTAAAGCAATGGTGTAAAGAAAATAATAGATAGTCACTCAAGAATATTGTTTTGTTATAAATATAGATAAAACTAAAACAAAGTAGTGCTAGAATGTTTTAAGATATGAAGAAAAAGGAATATAGAATGGGGAAACGGATTTAGAATCAAAATTACCTATCAAGGGAGGAAATAAAATGGGTGGTATGGAAAATAAAGAAAAAATCAAGGTAGATAAACTCTTTATCAAGGTCAAGATAGTTAAATTAGGTTTGTCAAAACACGAGGACTTTCAACATTAAGGACTCCAAAGAACTATTCCTAACCACATAAATCTTGGGTTATCAAATGAAGTATGAATATCATCCCATGAAGGCTATATGCATGAAAAGTAACATAGACCTACCTTCCCACAATGTGTTACCCACTCCTTAGGACCCCTTATAGAGTCATTGGTCTATTAAGAAGATTGGGTACTTACATGAGAAAATAAGTAGCACTATGGAATTTTTTGAATTCTCCTATCCCAATCTACTAGCCTACCACACCCCAGTGGAGCTCATCTCTATCATGAGGCCAACTGTGGAGTTTAAACATTGATTGGAGATAGGGGATGTGCTATAAATCACATATTTTGGTGTGATGTTGACTATCATTTGAAAACTTTAGACTTGGTTGTTAAGAAAGGGAACTTAGTGAGCATGATGTCTAAGGGTATTGTTAGTTTATGTGAAATAAAAATTGCTATCTTGACTTTGACCTTGTTTTAACCAAAATGGAATGAAAAGAAAGGAAATCAAGAGGAAAAAATTAACATGAATTAATTTTAATTACTTCAAATTACAAAAAATGTGATAAAGTGAAAAGGGATATAATGACAGGTAAGTGTTATTGCTTATCATAAGAATATATGTAAGTGTGGAGAAATATACTAACATAGTTTGTTGTGCAAGTTTTAACCACACAAGAAAAAAAATCAAAGTTTAGAAAATGGGATCACAAACTTGTAACCATTTCTTAACGTATATAAAAGGAACACTTAGTTTAATAAATTTGTTTTGAAATAATATGGTGATTTTATGAGGAGAGTGTGGTCCTATCCATGATCTTACAATACAACTCATAAAAGAGAAATTCAAGTGGGTGCAAAAAATACAAAAATGGTATTTGTGAAGAGATCTTGTTCCTATCCATGGTCTTACACTACAACTCATAAAATAAAAACCTAAGTGGGTAAACAAAGTATGTGAAAAATGGTAAAAATAAAAAAAATGGTATCTGTGAGGAGATCTTGGTCCTATCCATGGTCTTACATTGAAACTCAAAAGAGAATCACCCAAGAGGGTGTAAAAACCATTGGAAAATAACAAACTTGATATTAAAAATCAATGTATGAAGTCAAAAGGAATTCATGAGAAAAATTGGGTCCTATCCATGGTATTATAATACAACTCATGAAAGAAATAAACCAAAGGGACCAAGAGAAAGAATTAAGGTTTGTTTTAAAAGAGACTATTGTAGAGGGTGAGATACATATAGAAATCTTGAAAGAAGTGTTAGTAGGAAAATATATAGAAGTATGATAAGAAGGGAAATATTTAAGCAAAATATTTTTTCAAAAATTGCACATTAGTGGGTTCTTTAAAAACATGGCCTTCATTAGTTTGGAGGTGATACGTGATAGGAACAAGAATGTATTTTACTAAATAAATGCCCCATATTTTTTTGGGTATATTTTCCTTTTTTATCATGGGTATAATCTAACTTAAGGACTAGATCACCAACAATGAAAGTGCAAACCTTGACCTTTTTATTATGTCGTTTGACATGAAAAAGTAGGTAGCACTATGAATTTTTATGAATTCTCCTATCCCATTTTACTAGCCTACTGCACCCCAATAGACCTTGATTTTATCATGAGGCCAACTGTGGAGTTTGAACTTTGATTGGAGATAAGAAAAATGCTATAAATCACATATTTTAGTGTGATGTTGACTGTTCAATTTGTAAATTGCCTTTTATTTTAAAAGATTTATCTTTTAACTATTGATGCCTTTTTCTATTCCTTCTCCATATGGATTTAAAGAACCAAAAATGGGTGATAAAAATGACTATCATTTGAAAACTTTGGACTTGGTTGCTAAGAAATAGAAATTAGAGAGCATGGTGTCTAGGAGTCTTGTTAATTCATGTGAAATAAAAAGTGTTGTTAAGAAATCAAGAGGAAAAAATGAACATGAATTAATTTGAATTACTTCAAATTGTAAAAGATGTGATAAAGTGAAAAGGGATACAAAGATAGGTAAGTATGATTCCTTATCATAAGAATATATGTAAGTGTAGGGAAACATGCTAACGTAGTTTGTTGTGCAAGTTTTAACCACACAAGAAATAAAAATAGAAGCTAAGGAAATGGGAGCATAAACTTGTAACCATTTATTAACAATATAGAAAAGGAACACTCAGTTTAATAAAGGTGTTTTGAAATAATACAATGAATTTATGAGGAGAGTCTAGTCTTCTATCCATGGTTTTACACTACAACTCATAAAAAAAAACTCAAGTGGGTGCAAAAAAGGCAAAAAATGGTATTTATGAGGAGATCCTAGTCTTATCCATGGTCTTACAGTACAACTCACAAAAGAGAATCCCATGTGGGTAAACAAAGTATGTGAAAAATGGTAAAAATAAAAAAATGGTATTTGTGAGGAGAACCTCGTCCTATCCATGGTCTTACACTGCAACTCACAAGAGATAAACCCAAGAGGGTGTAAAAATCATTGGAAAATAAAAAACTTGATATGAAAAATCAATGTATGAAAGTAAAAGGAATTCATGAGGAAAATTGGGTCCCATCCATGGTATTGCAATGCGATTCATAAAAGAAATATACCAAAGGGATTAAGAGAAGGAACTAAGGTTTGTTTTAAAAAAGACTATTATAGAGGGTGAGATCCATATAGAAATCATACAAGAAGTGTTTTTAGGATAATATATAGAAGTATGATAAGAAGGGAAATATTTAAGCAAAATATTTCTTCAAAAATTGTGCATTAGTGGGTTTTTTAAAAACATGGCCTTCATTAGTTTGGAGGTGATAGGTGCTAAGACCAAGAATTTATTTTAATAAATAAAGGCTCCACCATTTTTGGGCATATTTTCCTTCTTTATCATGGGTATAATCTAACTTTAGGACTAGATCACTAACATTGAAAGTACGAACTTTAACCTTTTTATTATGTTGTTTGGTGATACGAGTCGTGTATTGGTGGTTATGTTAAAGAGTGGCTAGATGATGTTCATCAAGAATATTGAGAGTATGAAGGTCTTATTCACATAATTATTCATCAATAATGATATCTTGAATATATATAATTAAAGAGGGGAGCTTAATTTCTAATGGTAAGATGGACTCAGAACCATAGACTAGTGAGAATGTTGTTGCCCTAATGGCAGTACATATAATAGTATGATAGGCCCAAAGTGGGGGACATAAGTGAAGATTCAAATCAATGAAAGTTTCTCAGATGGTCTTTTGTAGAATTTTGTTTGTGGCCTTTGATTGGACATTGCATTGTGGATGGTAAGGTGTGGAAAATCTATGGGATATTTTAAATTTAGACCATACCTATTTCATGTCCTTGTTTTTGAAATTACTTCCAATATCATAAATGATATTATGAGGAATTTAAAAGTAATAAATGATTTGGTTAAGGATAAATTTAGAAATAGTAGTTCACATGACATTGATAAGAGGCATTTCTTCTACCCAGATGGTAAAATATTTAGTAATAGTAATGATAAAAATATGACCATCTTGTGATCGAGGTAATTTGCAGATGAGATATTATCCCCACAAGGAAAATGGCCAAGGAGATTTCATAGTTTGGAGTTCATCTAGTGGTAAATGGATTAAATCATCATGAAATTGGAAAGGATTACACTTTTTGGCAAAGTCAATAGTGTCCTTTTCTAAACTAGGCCAAAAGTATCCCATATGTAAGCATTTATGTGTTGTAGCTTGGCCACTACAGTGACCATAAAAAATACCCCCATGTTATTTTTCAAGGAGAGGAACGACCTCTTCTTTCATTACACTATAGATTAGGGTACCTTATGTATTACAATA
The DNA here is from genome assembly GCA_037957365.1 of Torreya grandis. Taxonomy (NCBI): domain Eukaryota; kingdom Viridiplantae; phylum Streptophyta; class Pinopsida; order Cupressales; family Taxaceae; genus Torreya; species Torreya grandis. The sequence continues at coordinate 2,539,955 of JARHVA010001624.1, forward strand.
ATAAAGTGTGTTGTATCAAAGACATATTTTAAATATTGTTTACGTATTCTAGTATTTTCATGAGAATCCATGTATAGAGGATAGGTTTGATGTTCGAGGAATTGGATGATGTTTAAGTACCATAGGTTTGATCAAATAGTGACAGCCTCAATGTGATAGATGAGAAAATTTATGGTTAAATAGAAGATAGTGACTTTCTTATCTAAATAAGAAATTAGGAATCATTAAGTACTTGATGAGGAAGAAATAGATATGTTGAAGAAGCAAGAGAATAAGTGATAGAGTTCTTATCTCTTAAAATTGGATCAATGGTAAAAGAGGCAAAATATTTGGAAAGTGTTGTTACTATTTGATGATAAGCAGTAATATTTTTAATTTTAAATTGGTAATCACTATTAACCTAGTGACAGATAAGTTGAGAGTCACCCAAAGTGTGTAGATATGGGATATCTACGTCAAGTGTTGCTTTCATACTTAAGATTAAAGCTTCATATTTTTCCATGCTATTAGTGACATCAAAGGTTAGTCTGAATACTAGAGGGATGATATTACCATGGGGGTTAATAAGTATACAACCTACCCAAGCTCCTTGGAGGCATTTGGTGCCATCAAAGTGGAGGGTCTAGGTGTCTTCATGAAAATTGATGTTGACTTTAGGAAGCTCTTTGATAACTACTTTGGGTTGAGTAGTATTGGGAAGGATATAGGTATCTTCTTGATTATTTACCTCTAAAGTAGAAGTGAAATTCTGGAAATGATCTTTAAGGGAGATATCCTAATTAAGACCTTCAATATAGAGAATGTTATCATTGGAGAGATTGTCTTGAAGGTTATTTATATTGGGTATGGGTGCCACTGCAAGTTGGTTAACAATGACTTGGTCTTTGAAAGATTTTTATGTTATGATGTGAAGGTCAAATTCCATCAAGAGAACCATACATTTTCCAATTTCATGTCTAGATATAAATGCATTAGATAATAAATGATGAAGTGGATTAGAATGAACAATGACATAGGAGGTTTGATAAAATATATAGTGACAAAGGTTTTTAGCTATGAAGAAGATAGCGAGGTAATCATGTTCTACTTTAGTATAACATTTTTTTGTAATAAATGAGGCCTCAACTAATATTACAAATAGAATATTCTCTTACAATATCATCTTATTGGGAAAAAATTACCCCAATTGATATGGGAGTATAAGAGGTGTACAAAATTTAAAGGATGATCATTGGAAGGTGGATGAAAGGTGGGAGGATGGAGAAAATATTATTTTTTGTTGTTGAATCTGACATGGATCAATCCATTCTAAAGAATTACCTTTTTTAAGGAGGGAATTAATAGAGTATATGTAGTAATCTATTTCTAGGACAACCCATCAAATTGCCCCAAGCTTACCAAGCTAAGTACGAATGTTCAGAATTGAGAGAGGAATTGACATGTTTACTATAGAATTAATTTTAGTAAGATAAACATCAACACCATGAAGAGAGACTAATAACCCTAGAATTTTACTAGATGTAATGCCAAAGACATTTTTGTATGGGTTGAGTCTAACTTTATACTTGATTAACTGATCAAAGATTATGGCTAGATCAGAGAGATAGGTTGTGAAACTTTTCAATTTGACAATGAGGTCATCCACATATCTTTTCACAATTTTGTGTATAAAATCATGAAAAATGTGAGTCATGGCACATTGATAGGTAGCTCCAACATTTTTAAGGCTAAAAGGCATTTTAACATAGCAATAAGTTTCCCATTCCATAGTAAATGTTGTTTTGTGTTGGTATTCAAGGTCTATGTGAATTTGATTGTAGCCTAAAAAACCATCCATGAGTGACAACATTTCATATCTAGTAGTGGAATCTATGATGGCATCTATTTAAGGTAATGGAAAATTGTCTTTAAGACAGTTAAGGTTAAGATTGTGGAAGTTGATGCAGATATGAATAACAATGGTGAATTTTTTGTGAATAGGAACAATGTTTGACACCCATTCAGAATAATCAAAAGGTTTAATAAACTTGAAATATAATAGTTTGATAATTTTAATGTCATAGGTTGGAAATTTTAGGTGGAAATCTCTATTATTTTTGTTAGATGGGTTTGGCATTTGGGTATGTGATTATGTTGTGAAAAATGATACTAAAGTCAATACGTAACATGTATTCATATTACCACATGAAATTTTCATGATATTTATAAAAAAATAGGCTAAAGTTATTATTCTCAATCAATGTGAGTTATCTAGAGACTATTATGGTTTGAGAACATGAAGGTGTGTCATATTCTATTCTCATGGTTTCTTCAACGAGCACAAAATTTCCATCTTGAAAATTATATGGAGCATTAGGAAGAGAAGTAATGGGATTGGTTTTGGGATCTATGCTATCAATGAAGTTATAAAAATGAGGAGCCTTTCATTTGATATTCCCAAGTTTGTGATGTTGTCATGGAAGTTGGGGTTCTTTGGCATGGAGTAACTTAAGTATGGATTCATCACTAGGTAGTATGGGTAAGGGTCCATAGTATTCCACATATACTTTAATATCAATGATTTTATTACCATGGTGATCATATTTAGAATTTATCTAGTGTACATCTATTGCCTTGGGATCAAGGGCAATCCTGGGTGTAGGTAGAATTATGGATGAAGGTTGATTAGATTCAATTGGATTGATAATATGTGTATCTTAGAATGATTGGTAGGGAGGGGATTTGGTAGAATGACTAGTGATATATAAGGTATATAAGGTTTTGAAATTTCTAATTTTATGAGAGGTAATATTTGTTCAGCAACTCAAGGGGTATCAATAAGTGGAGAATTAATTAGAGGTATGTGACCTTCAGGTTCTAACTCACTATCTATGAAAATGGATAGTGAACATTGTGGTTGAAGGCATGTATTTAGATAAAGTTTTCTTATAGTGTTGAACATCCATGTTTTGTGATTGAGCTTGGGCCATGATGTAGTTATCATCATAGGTGTGAGAGATAGTACATGCTTGTGTCTCTAGAGGAACATCAAAAGGACATACACCTAGATCACTAAATTTGTGAGGTGACATGGTTAAAGGGTCTTTAAAAATCTTAATCACTCCATATTCATTACATATGAAGTCATATTCTATGCAATATGCTTCATGTGCATTACATGGAGGAGGGAAGTTAGTGATATCATCGATGAGAGGGATGGTACGATCATGGGTAACAAGGAAGGAGGGAGCCACTCTGAGATGTAAGTAGCTAGATTAGTATTAGTTTAAGTGTTTTTCAAGTCATTTAACTCATCATCATCAAGCTCGATAAGAGTGACCTATAAGTCTAGATTTATATTGATGAATTCAGGTAAATGTGTACATTAATTCATGGAATAGTTGGAATCTGATATTGAGATTTGGGGTTGGGAAGCTAAATTCTCCATGGATTAGGATCGGCCTCATGTTTATAATGTTTTCCATTATGAATAAAATTGATACATTGGCTATTGAAAGAGGCAATAACCCTCATGCAATGTGTCCATGGGTGACCTAAGAGTATATTTTAGGATAATGGTAAGTCAAGAACCATGAACTTTTCATGTATAGTTTTGTGTCCAATAGTGAGAGTGAGCCAAATACAACCAAGTGGTTTTTGATTGGTTTTGTCAAATCCACAACATGTTAGATGAGTTTACTTGATATGATCTTTGTTATACCCAAGTTTTTGAATTAGCCAAATAGATGTCACATTCCCAACCCTTCATTTACTATAAATTTTAGAATAAAAGTGGTATTAATGGTGATTTTAATGAAGAGAGGTGGGTCATCGACTCAACAGAGAATTTAATCATTGATCATGTCTTCTTCAAGAAACTCTATGGAAATTTTTAAAGAAGGAAAAATAGTTTTGATAGTATGAACTTTTTTTGGTGAAGGTTCATGAGGAGGTTGTTCTACTTCTAGGGAAGATGGTTCTTCAATTTCTTGTAGTTGCTAGATTAGGAATTTGTGATGATATGCAGAAGTGAAAACTAAATCCATGAGAGGTATTTTACAAGGCATATAATTAATTTCCTCTAAGAAATTCCAATGATTTTTTGAAGATGAAGAACTAACATGACGATTGGAAGGTAAAATAGTTTTTGGTAGGAAGAAAGGTAGTTTGGGATTCAGATTGAGGAAGTGTTTCCTCATTGGTTTCTAAAACTATGTTAGTGGTAGTTTTATATTTGAGAATATAATCTTTGAGTGATGGTCTATTTGGATTTGTGACAGGGTCTTTGTGGTCAAGTTTATGTTGATAATTGACTTTAAACACATTCACGTATTGAGAATTGGTATAATATTGATCATAGTAAACATCAATTACATAAATATCCTTTTTTAAATTTTGAGGGTTAGAGGTAGAAAAAGATTTTGGGTTGTTAGAGGAAGAAGGATTCAAGGTTTGTTTATTTTGAGAAGCATTAACATAATCATGATGACATATTTTGATCATGTTGTCATGATTGAATGTATCTCATAGCATAAAGAAATGATGGATTTTTTAAGCCTATGACATGCTTCAAAGGAATAATATATGTCGGCATGAGACCAAAATTTTTTTTTAGGGTCATACCATGTACATGGGTTATTAGTATATGTGAATGATTTATAAGGCACTAAAAGTTGTTTCATTTATTGAATAGTTAGCAACACATGGGAGGCTTGGGGATTATCTATTTTGGCTACTCCTATTTTGTTTGAAGAGAATTGATAATGATTGCATTGGTGGAGTGTTTTAAAGATGATTTAATGGTTTTATTGTTGGTTTCATACTATTTCATTAGAAACTCTTGTCACTTAGCTTGATCAATATCACTGTTTAAAGTTTGGGGAGAAAAAGTTCTAACTTTATATTAGAGGGAAGGTCTTAAAGTAGTTATTAAGATTTTGAACAAGTTATCAATAGTCATTTTGTGATCAATTTTGTAGACCAAATATTTCAAACATTTGATAAAATCATGAGATGATTCGGAAGGGGATTATTTAGCAATAATGAAATGACTAAGACAATTTTCTAGAAGATCACTATGTTGAAATTTCTTAACTAAAGGATTGACTAAATCCTCAAGTTTCTAGATAGAATGTTGGGGAAGTTGGTTATACCATTCTAATACATCACATGTGAATGTTTTAACAAAAATTTTGGTGGTGGTAAAGGTATTAGTTTAAATCCACTCTTTATAAATATTATTTAATACTTTGAGAAAAGATGCAAGGTTTTTAGTCCCATCATATTTAATAATTGGAGATATATTATCAATATCAATAGATACAATGAAGGGGACTAAAGATTCATTTTGAATGTGTTGAAGCATATTTTTGTGTGTAATAGTTGAGGGAATAATATTTCCCATGACATCTTTAAGGGGTGGAGGGATGAAATTTTGGTTATTTTGGAAAAGAAGAATATGAGGTTGATTATCCATGTTTATAAAATGATGTAGTTGAATCATTTTAGAGGCATTAGAGGAATTGAGAGAGATTCAAACCTGACACACTTAAGTTTTATAATAAAAAAATCAGGTCTTTATGGTGTATGTAAATCCATTAATGTCAAAGAAGGATCCATGGTTATCTAGTTATCAATAATATTGTCTTTCAATGCAATATGTTGAGCAGTGTGATTGTATTAATCAATAAATTTTATTACATTAATATACCAATTTTGATAGGTTGTGTTAATGTATGATATGGATAATTTAAAAAATAAAAATAGTCATATTAGGAAATTCAAATACTATTCATAAGTTAAATGCAAGTTACATATAAATATAAAAATTACACTTCAACAACATGAACTAGCTATTGTTATTTCTAAATAATTAATAAACACCTTTCTTAATGTGACAATATTATTCCTACTATGTATTTTTTGAAATCATAGCTTTCAATATGGTAAGCAATGAAGTGTGTGTGTGTGTGTGTGTGAATTACTAAAAACCTTAAATCTTTTTGAAAGTTTAGCCAATAGAGTCGGCCCAATTGACCCTGTATCAATAATTAATGAGAACAAGTTAGATTTTGGTCTAAGTCTACCAAGGCTGACCTAGACCTATAATGCATTAATATATTTTAATTATAGGGTTGACCTAAGATGACATTGCTTGATAAATGTCAAAAACAGTTTTTAGCTTAGGTAGGGGCTGTTTAAGGTGATGAATTATTTATTAGAGTGTGTAAGGGAGGTGTAAAAGCTTAGGAAAGTGTATATGAGAAGTATATGTAGGTTGTATGTGGTGGTATAGGGGACACCAATCTTGTAAATCACTAATGGTCTTCCCACCCCTTTCTTTATGTACCCTTTAAAGTGTGCACTCAGAGAGATTGAGACTCAATGGGTTCCCACAAGAGAAAAAGCATCAATAATTGATAAAGTTTGAAAAATATTATGCATACACTACCTACATAAAACTATTATATCTTGAAAAACTAAGAAAATACTACTATTAATCTAATATAAAATTTTACAACAAAATAATATCTCATTAGCTAGGGCAACCATAGTTTGCAATGGATTTTCCTCTTCACATATTTAACATACCATTTACCCACTATGATATCAATGATAGGTATTTAAAGATCTTATACAAATGATCTAAATCTAGCAATCAATAATGAAGCTAGACATAATACATAAATAGTAGACAAATAATAATATTTTAATTCTCACAAAATATTATTTCATATGGGACAATACATTTATATAGGAAAAGTCTTTCCTATAATTATGAAACTCATATCTCCACCATAATCTCTTCATATCCATATAATAGCTCACAATCTTAGTCACATAATATTGTTATCATAACAATATATATGTTTAATCAAACAACTATCTAACATACCTAGATTGACTACTTACCATAGTAAATCTATCCATGTGAATATTTTAAATTCCCAACATATTATCATCAAGAATTGCACCTTGACAAATGGGAGAAGCTGGTGGAGAAACATAAAAAATGTCACCAATAAAATCCTCACTATGAGAGGAATGGTAAGGAAGAAGAACATGTGGAGGTGAAGTGACCTCATCAAAAAATGTTGAAATAATGTCCCAAGCTTCCTTAGGTGATGTGGCATGCACAATATGAGATTGAAAACTATCTGAAACATGGAGATGAATGAAACAAAGTGCTTCCTATTTCAAGGATGCAAGCCACATAATATCATCCTCATCTATAAATTTTGGAGAGTCACCAAGTACCACTCTCTATAATCTTTTCATCAGCAAGTGTATCCATATTTTATTTGTTCATGTGGTTTAGTTTGAAGTCTTAAAGGGTTCAAATACCAATGTAATCATTATCTCAAGAATAAGTTAAAGAGGAGAATGTATACCCCCTAAAAAAATAAAAACTCCTTTGATATACCAAACACAAGTTAAATGTCTCCTATCCTTCCAAATAATAAGAAATGTGATAAAATCACAAAATACACCTCCAAAAAATGACAATAATGGCCAAAGATAGATGTTGGGTAACAACAAAAATGCATTCAAAAGGAAGTACAATATAGATACAATGCACAAAGACATGGCCTAAGAAGGGTGAAGGAGATGAGAAAAGTATGCCTACAAGTAATTCTCCTCTTGAAAGATGTATATTACCCCCTTAATATAAAACTATCACTTCCAAGAAGGGAATTAATGCAAATTTGTGTTTTACAAGGTAAAAAATAAACACTTTATCTTCAAGAAATATAATTTTTACCTTAAAATCACAAAAAAATTATATACATTTTTTTGTTTAAAATTGGTTGTGGGATTTGATCCCAAGACCTCCCATGTGATAAATTATTATCAAAATACTCATTACCACTTCACCCAATATCAACATTGAAACATTGCTTTCAAAACATTGTTTTTAAACCACTTTTGAAAGCCAAAAAAGCCAAAAAATGGCCCATAAAAACTCACACATATGAGAAGGGAATGTGGAATTTTTTTATCAATATATTCTTTTTCCACAACAAGGTGTGATTTTTAGGGATAAATCTAAATAAAATTCATTAAAAATTTCCCAAATTATCCTCCAAACACATTCAAAATGGGCTATGAAGAAGCTTCCACAAGGGTCATATGACCTGTTGCATAACTAGACATCACACTTGAAACTAAATTTATTAACAGTTTGCTATATCCCCAAACCATTAGACTTCAATTTTTTATATATTACAACCTAAAAATAGAATAAAAATGTATGGGTATGCAACAAATTAAGACAACCTTAAAAATTCTATTTAAACATCCAAAAATACTGTATGACCTAGTAAAAAATGATATGGCTAGGTATGAGGTGTCACTTGGGAAAGTTATCTAATCTCCTATTTTTTATATTTCAAAAATATGATCTATATGGCCCGTGGTGATCAAAATCCATATTGGGGAAGGGATTTGCTAAAAGACCAGTCAACATGTTTAGCTTTGAAAGGACTATATGACCTAATGTATGGTGCTTCCTCCAAATTTTAGATGACAATTGACTCAATTTTCTATGCCCCTATACTTTCAAATTTTGATTTTGAACTTGTATGACCTGAAACATTAAAAAAAGTACATAAATTACCAAAAAATTCTTCCAAACAAGAGAAATATTATGATAAAATTATCATTTTTAGAACATAGCAATAAAATAATATTTTTAATGTTAGGATTTGAGATAGATTAAAAAATTCAAGGAATTTTATCATCAACTAAGTCCAAGCTCATAAATGATAAAAAAGGATTTGTACAGTCATATTTCATAAACTCTAAAGAGAAGCTTAAGCAAACCTTTGACAAGAAAAATAGCCGAGCAAGGAGAGGCTAAGAGACTGAGTAATAGCTACATACAAGATGAGTAAGGGTTTTGGGAGAGGCTCTAAAACCATGTTGGAGTGATATAAGGTAAAAATTAGATTCACTATACTAAAAATATAATTAATCTAATTATCCCATTTAAGAGATGCTCACAAGGTGCTCTATACTTAGAATATGGTTAATCATACTTATGAAACTACCAAGGAGCATGTATAGGTGTCATATATAGATTTAGAGAGTAAAAAACACTCATTTTATGCCTCATATGAGTATGTGGTCATGAATTAGTAGTAGTATAATTAGTGAATCATGGAACCCAACAATAATTAGAACATGTTTAGTTGCTCCATGTTGCTGGGTATGCTATGTAGGAGTATATGAGGATTGCATCGAGCCCACTGTATATATCTAATGTAAAGGTATCACAAGTATAGGTTGCCTAAGAAAGGGTATGGCCTATCTCTCACACTTTCATGGATGATTAACCTTAATAGGTTCAATAAGTAGTTGTATGTGAATAAAATTTTCTTAGTCAAGTGGATGTTCATATGAAATTTTGGAAATTATGACTACCATGTTAGTATGAATGTATTTTATACACTTATGAACTGTGGAAGGTAATGTGTAAAGGTTTTATATCCAAGGTCATCCTAATAACATATCAAAGACTCATGTATATGGTATAAATGAAAAATTAGTAACCATAAGAGCTGGCTCGGCTTGTAAAGGTAAGTCAATCTCACCAATAACGTGTTGTGATGTCCCATCAAATGCTTAAACCATTTTGGTTGAAGGGTATAGTCATCTTGTGTATATCTTAAATCTATGATTAATATCATTTTACACACATTCTCACCAACACTTACATCAATCATAATGTTATGTATAGGCTAATGATCAAGGATGCTTGAATAAATAATGAATGAAGAATTGAGTCATTATCTACAATTTCACTTTCAACAAAGGAAATAGAGGGTATCAAAACCATAGGAGGTGTTGTGTGTGTATAAGTGATAATAATCCAATCTAATGGGTGCCCATGATGTGGTAGAGGAAGTTTTTCATGATATGCCATTTTCACTTTTGGTTCTTTCTTAGAAAAATATTGTAATGGATTGTTAAATATCTTCCAATTTTGATGGTTATCAGGTTGTAAACTAGGATATTTGGGAGGATCATCAAAGGTGATTTTTTGGTTATCAATAAGGTCTTGGATCCTTTTTCTAATGTATAACATATATTTTTAGAATGTTCAGGGCCTTAGTGATAGTCAAAATATTCATTAACATCATATCCTTTTGGTAGAGGTTGACTCATATCAATATCTATAGGAGGAGGGAGGGATATTAAATGACACTCCACAAGATTCTTAATTAGTGAAGTTGGAGTCTTAGGTAATCATGTAAATTGTATATTAGGCACATTGGATAATATGAGGTGATTCAGTTGTTGTGACATTGTATTAACCATTGTGGTTTTTTTCTCTATAGGTTTTATAGGTTTGACCTTGTAGATTTGTTTGATATGAATCCTAGTAAAATATGTAGTCAGTGTATTTTATACATACCTAAGCTTGTTCAAGGAAATAAGTATCATTTACCAACCTCAGAAATTATGTCTTAAGTCATCAAAATATCTGAACTTATTAAAAACAATAGACTCATGTAATTGGGAAAGCAAACTTTGCTTAAGGATGTCTTAAAGCTCTTTATGTACCATTGTATTTGTCATTTTGGCTAACATTGTTTTATACCTGAGGACATTCATTGATAGGTTATTGGTTCCTTGATTTATTTTAACAATTTACACACATGACATATTTTTAGTGATATTGATGAAGAAATGTGCTAGAAATTGATATGCTAGTGGCTTGAATGATTTCACTGATTAGATTGGTCAGTCATATAACCATATTTAAGCATAGTCCTTTAGGATCATTGGAAATAATTTGGTCAAAAGTTAATTATTTCAAGCACAATCAAGGCATGCTATATTAAAATATCAGAGTTGTTATTTAGAATTACCCTTGACATCATAAAATGTGAACTTGGGTGAAACAAAACTAGTTGGCAAAGGGTGAAAAGATATCTCATGTGCTAAAAGATTATGTACTTCATCTTGTGAATCAATAACATGTGTTGATTTTAAAGCATTTTATTCAATTTATGTAACCTTAGCTTCCAAATATTTTAAAACTTTTTAGAAGATTTTGAACTATAGACCCATTAGGATTAAGATTAGAGACTTGAGAGTCACTAAAGGGGATGATAACACCACTTGCATTGGTGTAACTATTGAATATGGAAATTAAATTTTAGTATTAATTTTTCCTATGGAGGATGTATCAAGAGTTATTCCATTGAAGGGTTTAAATGATTTCTTCTTGGGTAACATGTAAGAATTGATTTATTTATATTTAAATGGTTGACTAATACTTCTTTATATTCCATTTTGAAATGATATTTTTTAACATTTTCCATTTTTAATAAATGCAAATATAGTTTCCAAAGGAATTTGAAAAATTTAGATATACATATTACTGAAATTAGAAACTCTAGAAAATTGAAATTCCTAGAGCAAGCTAGGGGTTGCATGAGAAGACATAGTGATCAGGTTCACCAAATGTTTAACCTTTTTTAGAATATGGGGTTGTTAAGGGTTAAGATGATAAATAGACTATAAGCAAGGATGAATATAATTATTCTGGAGCCAATTAATTACAAACTTCTATAAATGAATATTCTAAATTAAAATATTGATATATGCTAAATATAGAAATTACCAAATTCAAAATAAGTTATATTGATTGAAATGCTAAGGAGAAATGATACTTAGTTGGATTTATAATGTGCATATGGATCTGAGTTGTACAAGGCAAGGGTATGTAGGATCTAGATTCTAAGATAGTCCTTAGATTATCGAATGATGTTTCTAGAGCCGTAGACACTACCATCAATTCTACTATCTAGTATGGAATATGTGCTAGATTGTAATGTGACCAAATCCATTATTCTAAGTTTTCTTTCACATTTTTATTGATGTATTCAAATTTGAAACATAGGATGTATATATTTGCTTATAGATCAAACCCTATTTATTCACCCTTCTTCACCCTTGGGATGCATTTGGCAAAAATGGGTTAATGGTCTCATAGATTTGAGTTGACCTCAAAGACCCCTTTATCAATGAGCATTGCCTACACATCCAATACTCCAAGGAGGGCCTAAGATTTATGTAGTTATCCCATATGTGTGTGAATGTGTTTGGAAAATGGTGTGATATGATATATGTAGATGCATGCAATGATCTATTTTTTAACTTGACAAATATCCCTCACGGGATGTTCTTTGGATGCTTCAAACCTTTTTTTATGATTGATATTATGATTAATAAGCAAATAGGGATGAATAGGGAAAAATAAATTACTTATATGATTGATTGAATGAGCCTTGGTAGGTGCTTACTTGGTAATTACTACATGAACAATGAGAAGGATTAGAATTGTATTTATACCACACCTTTGAAAATATCTCACAATATAGTTCAATAAAACAAAAAGGTCAACCCATAGGTTTTAAATAATTTAAAATTTAGATGAATTTAGGTGATAGGACACTAGATAAAGATCTAGATAATAGCATTGATGATAGTGTTCAGTAGTGATAATGAAGGATATATATCAATTTTTAAGTTTTCTATAGTGTATATGTTGTCTAGGTCATCAGAATGATATGGGTCATATTATGAGACAAATATTTAGGCATAATGAGATGGAGAATGTGAGCCTTTTTGCATTGAGAAGGTCTAGAACCAAAGGGTAGAGCCCTGATAGGTGTTTGACAAATGTAAAAGACTAAGATTCTATAAATATTTAGTTTTAGTATCTTCACGTTCATATGCAAAATGATTCATAAACATATTATATAGTTATCTTATCTTTTTGAGGTAAGGTAATAAATAGATTCCATTCCCACCACCTCAAAAAGAGGGGAATTTGTCATAGAGACATGACCTCAAAACTTATGCAGTCCTTAAAATTTCCATAGTTTCACTATAACTTATGTGATTTATACATTTGGGTCAAAATTCTATACACATTACACTATTTTTTACAAATTTAGGATAAAGGTTTTTAGATTTGTGATAGATATTATACACAATTACAAAGTAGAGGTTACATTTTGACAGATAATTTAGCTTGAGACACATTATAGGTGCATATTCTGTGAAATTTCACCAAAAAACTTGTAAAATACATATTTAGACTTACTAAAACTTATTTAACAAGAAACATCTCTACTTTACCAAGAAGCACTATTTTCACCAGGAAGTACCATTTTGAGACCTTTCTATCTATAAAAGTTGGCTCCTTTTAGTAGTGCGGTTGAGATTTAATTCCCTCAATGACCTAACACTACTTACATTTTATAGGTTGAGTTGGTTATACCATTTAACTTGAATTTGATTGTACTGTCACTTGAGTTGTGTGATTGAGAGTCAATGATTTTAATGGCTATGTCAAAACTCACCCTTGCACTAGAATGATGGCATAATCACCTTCCAATATCCCTCTTCAAAATATACAAGGTTTAGTTTTGAATTTCTCTCAACTCCAATGCTGTATAAGGAAGCATATTTACCAATTCAAAGAACTAAGGGGTAACATGGTTGCATCGACACACATGTGTACTCTTTTTTTTTTAATTTCTATTAAAGCATTTTAACTATTTTAAATTTTATATTATATGAACTAATTTACATTGTAACATGATATTGGTTATAGGTCATACACCAACAATCAAATTCATTAGGGCTCAAACAAAGGTGAGGTTTGTTGTACACAAATAGATACACATTTTTTTCCTTTAAACTAATTATTTTATTTTTATGTATTACTAGATTAAAAGGGGGAATGTAGATATTAAAATTTGATTTATATAACAACTCAGTATTTTACACTTTATAAATACCAATTAGGGATCTACCATTCAATTATAAACCTTCCTATTGCTGAAAGGCTTGTATTCACCATCTCTCTGTACCCAATGATTTATCTTATGATCTATCCCTATCATTTATGATGACTTAGGTCTCATGTACTATACCAAAATACTAAAACTTGATATATATCCTTCACTATTAGTTTCATATCTTAAATATCTTCCTAGCTTGCCAAACACTTGCATCCCATATAGGGATACTTGTATTGATGCAAGTTTCCAAATTATTTTCAAGTGTCTAGTCCTTAAAAGTAATCTAATTTTCAAATATTTTAACTCTTATGGGTTGTCCCATTTTTTTAATGTAACCCTTCAATGAGATAATTTAAAAGAGTATGATTTTAATATAAATCTAAGCCTACTCATTATTTATCTAAGAAATACCAAGCAAGCACCTATTCAAGCTCATTCAATCGATTGCACAACTAAGTTCTACTACCTTATTCTTCCTTATTTTATTATTAATCATAAGAACAATCATATTACAAGTTTTAATCACTCAAAGAATAACCCACCATAATTATTTATCAAGTTACAAGCTAAATCATTGCAAGCCCTTACAAATAGTATATTGCAACCTTATGCACACATAAGCCAACACCTAGGGGAGAACTACATATGTATGAATCCATTTTTGGAGGATTGGATATGTAAGTAGCACTCATTGATAAAGAGGTATTTGAGGTCAGATCGACTTCATGAGCATACTCAACCATTTTTGTTAACGTACAAAGACCTTAGATGAAGAACTAGGGTTTGATCCACATACAATCATCTACAGTTTGTCCACTTGAATAAATGACATTAGAAGAAAGGTGATAGAAAACCTAGAAGGCTCTAGGTGGTCATTCCTTAATAAAATGAATATTTTCTACCTAAAAATTATGTTGATATTAGGATACCTCCATCAATGCACGTGTCTTAAGGCTGATGTAAGTATTAAGGATTCCATAAATAATATTTCAAGAATCTGATGACTAGATCTTGATCTTGTCCCTACCTATTTCCATCTCTACACTTCTTAGATCTGCCTGTGCATTTACAAATAAGCTAAGTATTATCCCCTCCTATTTTTTATGCAATCAAGTTATTATATTGAATGTAATTTATATATTTATAAAAGCTCAACATTTTAATTCACAATATTCATTCATCTAAGTTTTCAATTAATTATCTTACTCTAGAATATATTTGTGCATCCTTGTGTATAGGCTATTTTAACCTTTAACCCTTACCCAAACAATCTAAAACAAGGGTTAAACATTTGGTGAACCTAACCTCTATGTCTCCTTATGCAAATCCTAGCTTTCTCTAGGGTTTTCAACTTCCTAAGATTTCTACTTCTTGTTCCCTTGGGCCACCTATAAATTATCTCAAGCTAATACCATGTCAAATTTTGCTAATAATGAGATTGCTAATAATGATAATGAACAATTTTTTTTTATATAAGATGAATATGATCATGAGGATAATGAGACACATGAATATAATGAACATGAAGAAGTAGATCAAGAATAATTGAAATCTATTGTATTATTTCAAGAGTGCATTCACACAAATGCTAAAGGTCTACACAGGATCCTAAATACTATATTAGAAACTAAAAAAGTAGAAGGTGATAGTGAACAAATATTAATCAATATTGATAAAAATATTGGGGTTACTAAATATGCCTGTCACACATCCGTTCCACTCCCCCTTCCCTTGAGCACAACATTGTCTACTACATCTAGTGGGACATGAGATATGTTTTCAAAGTAGTGTTCCTCAAAAGATAAAAACTATTGCCACATCCTCCATGGAAAAAAATAAAACTTCAATTCAATTACTAGTTTCATTGCCTACATCAATAAAAGTGGTGTTTTCATCCCCTTTGGTGGCTTCTTAAATCTAAAATCTAAATCCGAATGGGTCTAACTCTTTTCCAAGTTATTAAGGATTTAGAGGCTAAAGTTACAAACATTATAAAAAAATTGTTTGAAATCTACTCATTCTATTGACTCACAATATGTATTACATAATCCTCTAACACCTAAAATATATTTTCACCCTTTTCTAACTAGTTTTGTTGCATCTAAGTTCATATTTTATGATGGTAAGGGTGATCCTAAATAACATCTTGGATATTTATATGTGACATGTCTTGATTATGCTTCAAATGATAAAATTTTGACAAAATTATTTCCAAGGAGCCTAAAGGACTATGCTTTAAGATGGTTCTATGGCTTACCAATCCAATCAATGAAAGCATTCAAACCTCTAGTAGATCAATTTATAGCACATTTCTCTATCAACATCATTGAAAATATGTCATATGCCCAAATTTCTAAGATCAAGCAAGGAACCAATGAACCTATTAGTGAATATGTTTTGAGATTCAAATCAATGTTGGCACAAATGAGAAATTAAATGGTAGATAAATAGCTTCAAGATATATTTAAGAAATTTTTGCTTGCCCCATTACATGAATCTATTATTTTCAACAAATTCAAATATTTTGATGACTTATGCCATATTGTTTGAGATTGTGAAATGAAATTTATTTTCTTGAATAAGATTAAGCATGTAACAAACACACCGTCTACATCTACTACCAAGTTTCATATAAAACCAAGCTACAAGGTAAAACTTGTAGAACCTAAAAAAGAGACAAACATAATGGTTAATATAGTTTCACAACAACCTAATCACCTCATTTTATCCAATGCACCTAAGAGAAAATTTACATGATTATCTAAGCCTCTAGTTTTTCAACTTAAAAAGATTATAGAGTGTCATCTCATATCCTCCCTCCTCCTATATAGGTTGATAACAGTTGACCTCTAGCAGAAGGATATGATGTTAATTAACATTATGACTATCAATAAGGCCCTGATAATTCTAAAAATATATTTTATACATTAAAACACAAGATCCAAGACCTTATTTATAACCAACAACTTAACTTTAATGACCCTCTAAAGGATTCAGGTTCCCAACTTGGTGACCATCAAAACAAGAAGATATTTAACAATCCATTGCCAGATCATTCTAATAAAAATCCATAAGTGTAAATGGAATATAATGACATCATCCTCCATCACATTATGGGATCCATTAGATGGGATTATTGGCACTTATACACACACATTACCTTCTGTGGTTCATACATCTTCTATTAAATTTGATGACAATGAATTTATGGATGATGACTTAGATCTTCATTCATTATTTATTCAAGCATACCTTGATCATTAACCTATACATAATGTTATGATCGATAGAAGTGCTAGTGAGAATGCATATACCATGACTTTACTTACACTTTTGAGATATAAACATGATGATTTATATGCTTCAACTAAAATATCTCGAGCATTTGATGGGACATCACAACATGTTATTTGTGAGATTTATTTATGTTTATAATTTGGTCCAAAACATGTGGTTACTTCCTTTTAAATCATACCATATATAAGAGTCTTTGATATGTTATTGAAATGAACTCATTTACATAAAATCCACATAGTACCTTTTACAATGCATGGGTGTGTTCAATACATTCACACTAATAAGGTAGTCATAGTTTATGGAATTTTTTATGAACATCCTGTTGAAGAAGATAAGTTTATTCTAAAATAGCTAATTATATAGACTTATAAGGTTAATCATCCTCAAAATGGTAAGCAACATGTAATCCCCTTCCTAAGTAGACTATACTTGAGAGACCATTGCAACAAAGATACATAGTGGGTTCTACATAATCCTCATATACACCTAAATGATATACCCAATTTATACGAGCACATAAAGTGTTCCAATTATAATTATATTTAAGAAACCACATAACATGAACTAATGGGTTCCATGAACCCCTACACCTTCTATTACCTCTTCATGACTATAAAGTCATATGAGACATACATAAAGTACCATAAATTCTATAGTTCTATATATGACACTTGTACATGCTCCTTGGCAGTATCACCAATTTGATGTACCATATTTTGAGTTTAGAACTACCTATAAACATCTCTTGGATGGGATCATAAGCTAAGTTTTTATTTTCAAATATTCTAAAAAACACAAAAAAATTAAAATTTCAAAAATAAAAAATTCCAAATATTCAAGAAAATACAAAACCATTCAAATAAATTCCAAAATATAAAAATATTTAGCTTTCACATGTTTACTAGCTCCTTGTATCTATGTTATTTACTTTATAGATACACATATGTTTCATACATACTTGAGTGTGATACCTGCATAAACCAAACCCATGATACATGCACAAATAATTGTGGGACCTTTCCTCTTCTAGTATAACATACTATGTTGGGGTCATTTACTTGATCACGATTGATAGAGGTTATATTATTTTATGACCACCTTTCCATTTATCATGTTGAGATTATATACTAATGCTTACACATGCCTATACTCATCTTTACATATTTCATAATAAATTTGATATAATATGTTACATGACATTTTTTTTCTAACACATACATGTAGGACCAATATGATATGCTTATGCTGGTTGCTTATACTTCATTGTCACTTCCTTGAGTATCTTTTTCTTGATTGATATTATCTTTCTTGTGGAACATTTGAATATGTTCCTTTCTTATTGGCCCTTGTGCCACTATATGTCGATATTTTTTTATATTTGGATATTTGAATATGTCATTACTTCAAGTGTGCAACATTTAAACATGCCCCTTGTTTGCAGTCTACTTAGACCCCTTTTGTGTGACATTGAGTGCTCTTGTGTGTGTGCTTATTTATTCATTGATATTGTATTATTACTTTCTAAATTCCACCATGATCCATATCATGCATCTTAGGGCTTGTTGTGATCAAATGCTATGAGCTTTATTGATATATCTAATTAAACATGTTATTCTTATATGTTACATGATTCGTACAAATATTATATAGTTATCTTATCCTTTTGAGGTATGGTGACTACCATATTCCATTGCCATCACCTCAAAAGTGGGGGCATTTTAGTGGAGGGATGTATACATAATTATCTACCTAATTTTGAGTTTCTTGATTAAAAAAAAACTTTAATATATGCATCCTTTTTTTCTCATTTTATAGGTTAAAGTCACACATTTGTATTACCACATTTTGATGTACCATCAAATAATGCCCTTATTAGATGTTCCTCAATGATAGTTTAATATGACAAAGTCATGTAGTAGAGATTTAAAATGTAATAATGTAATAAGAATGTGTTAAGGAAATTAAATGCACCTAGATTTTATATTGATATTGAAGTTAAATATATTGTTAATATAATATATAGGAAATACCAATGTTTTTAATATATTGATATGGATGGTGGCGTAATTAGATATAGTGTACATTTACGCATCAATTTTAATTAAATATGTGTAATTCAAAATATGATCACAAATGCAAATATCTATGTAATTTTGAGTATCTCAATAAATAAACAATCATTATTAGTTTATCTTGTTCACCCCTATCTTATCATTATTTTGTTTAAAATTTTATTCAGGTTATAAGAATATTTTCTATTTTCAAGTGTTCATAGTGAAACATTGGGAAACTAAGTTAGATTTTTGAGGTCAAAACCAAGGGAAAAAAGTTGTTTACTTATTTTGTCAAAGTCTACACTTTTGTCTAAAATGACAAGGGAAGGCATATTGTCTAGCTTGCTAAAGTACATCACTATGACAAACTTATAAATGTCTTCAATTTTATAGGTTAAATATGCACATTTCTATCATCATCTTCCAAACTACTATTGAATTGTAAAAATTAAAATTAAAAAAAATCATAAACCTTATTTATTTTCTTAGCTTCTAAATTTAATATATTAATTATATATATATATATATAATAAAATAATATTTATATTATATTTTAATCAATATAATGTTTTAATACTAATATATATAACATTATATTGATTAAAATATAATATAAATATTATTTTATTATATATATATATTAGTATTAACATACCATATTGATTAAAATATAATATACATACATACATATACATATACATATACATACATACATATATATATAATATAATATAATATAATTATATTTATATTATATTTTAATAAATATAATGTTTTAATACTAATATATATATTAGTATTAACATACTATATTGATTAAAATATAATATACATACATACATATATATATATATATATATATATATATATATATATATATATATATTATAGTACTTAATAAATTTATTATTATATAACATGTAATTTTTGTGTTTTATGTTGACCACTATAACATTTCGATTTGATTGCAATTATTTACCTCAGCAATTATGCTCAAAAGATTTTTATTTTAAATTAATTATATTCAAATTGGTTTATTTCATTGAATTTTATTGTCTATGCATATAGTTTGATAATTTAAAATTGTTCAAACACAACATAATATTGATGTAGTATGTTTAATCCATCACCATTAAAGGTCTCATTGAATAAAGGGGTGGCTGGTATTAAACATCCAACTTATGATAAATAAAATAATTGTAGAATAAGAATGATGTTTAACCCTAAATTCGATAGGTATGGGGGTTACTTATAGGGTTAAGAATATATAAATGAATAAACATAAGGATGGTAAACAAATATATAGTAGGCCAATTAATTTTGTAAATTCAAATAAACAATTTCTAAATTTATAATATTGAGATATGGCAAAAATAGAAAGTACAACTATTGATTGATATTTCAATAGATTGAAACAAAGAGTACTTAGTTGGTTCACTGTGCATATGTAAGTCTGGGCTGAAATAAGCTGGAAATGGACTAAATTCAGATTATGAAACAATCATCAAATTCTATAATTTTGTACTTTATGGCCTTGGATGCTAGCATCAGATTTGGATAATTAAAATGATGCTACTATTTGAGTTAGATATAAGTGTCTCGTATAGCATAATGGTTAGATATATATGAGATCACTTAGAGACTTCTAGGGTTTCTATCACCTTTCATATGGTGTGTTCAGATTACATGCATAGGCTATCTCCCTTTGTCAAATGATCAAACCCTAGCTTCTTCACCCTTGGAGTGATGTGGAAAAAATGGGTTAGTGTGTACATGGTGTCAAGCTACCCCAAGGAATATTCTATCAATGGGCACTACATACATAGCCAATACTTTAAAGATGGAATTAAACTTATGTATTTATCCTTTATATCTTATCTTGTGTGTGTATGAGGATGTAATGTGTGATAAGCAAGTACATAGAGTGACCTAGCTTATAACTTGGCAAAAATGGCTAATGGGATGCTCCTTTATTCCTTAAAACCTATGGGGATACTAATCCTATGCCTGATATGGAAATAGGGATGAATATGGTCAATTTTCCCACTTGAATTATTGATTGAGTGCTCTTGGTAAGTTGATTTATGAGTTCACACCATTTTCTAGGTCTTTTCTAGGTGAGGAATGAATGATGGTTGATATTATATATATTTATATATATATATACACACACACACCAATCCCTTTTAAAAATATCTCAGATGAAATCACTTAGGCCAAAATTTAGGATAGGCTTTCATTTTCAAATTGGATGAATTTTGGGCATTGGACACTTAGTTTGAAAATAAACACTAGCATCAATGTAGGCATTTGGTTGGGTTGTAAGTGTTTAGGAAGCTATACAATAGGTATAGGTCAAAAATTGGGAAAGGAGGACAATCTTCAGGTTTATAATGTTTTGCAAAACATGGAAGGCCTGGTGATTACAATAATAGTGTCAGACTAATAGATAAGCAGTTTGACACAAAGAGATATTAAATGTGATCCTTTCAGTAGTGGCAAAGTATTAGAACTAAAGGTTACATCCATGATAATTATTTTCTAGGCGTACAATATTGAGGTGATATATATGTTAGATTTAGTGTCTACATTTCTACCTCCTTAATCTAGTAATGAAATTTCTAGTTCAAAGGAAAGGAATGTGTACTTAGGTGTGTATAACACACCTTACCTTTACGTGAGTCCCACTTTAGTGCTTTACTAGTGATTGACCCATAACTAAGAGCATATTACAATATATAATCAGTGTATGTAATATAGAATTGAAATAATTTGAAATGCTTGAAAGTATGAGAGTAAAGTTAAGAGTACACTTGTGTATCAATGCAACCATCTTGTCTTTTAGAAATTTCATTTGAAGAGATGCTTTATTATAAAGTATTGGAGCTGATATTAGGATAATTTTTAGAACTATATATATATATATATATATATATATATATATATATATTTTAGGATACCATGCCTCCAAGATTGGTAAAAAGGTGAATTGACACACAACCATTAAACTCATCTCAATCATGCAACTCAATCATACTTATAACCTATCAAGTGTAAATGGTCCAATCAAATCACACTATATATTTATAAATGGTGGATTATTTAATCACTCCATCATATAATTATGGTGAAGTTAGATGATTCAATCAAGTTGAAATTATAAACTTGGTAAGATTGAGTGATTTAATCACTTCAACCTTGCCAAAAGGTGAATCAATTACTATAATATATTGGCATAATAAAGTCTATAAAAGTCCATCTTGGGTATGATAACAATCCATAGTAGTGTTTTAAATCTGAGAGCTAATTTGATTTTACAGTTTAAGCTGCTCTTTTGCATGGCATATTGAAGGGTTTCTTAACTTCTCAAAGAAAAAAGAAGCAATATACCAA